>JANHGL010018566.1:0-43584 GCA_024611195.1 Ceyx melanurus
CGAGCCGAGCCCACCCGAGCAAAGCCGGGCCGAGCCGAAACGAGCCGTCCCGAGCCCAGCCGAGCCCAGCCGAGTCCAGCCGAGCCGTCCCGAGCCGTCCCCGCCGGGGCCGGGCCGCCGGTGCCCTCTAGCGGCGGCGGGGCCGCGGCGGCCGCTGTAGGTGCGGGGCCGGGGCTCGGCCTCGCCCCCGGGCACACCAAGAGGAGCCGAAGCTTTCCGTGGTGCAGAGCGGCGTTACGGCGGCGGGTTTGTCGCTAATTGACTCCAGCTGAGGATCTGGCCCGGCTTGTTCAAACAAATTAAAAACGATGCAAATCAGCCACAAGTACTTGATGATTTCACTGTGCTAAGGGGAATACAACTATTTGGCACCGGGTGCGCTGTCAATGGGAGGATTGCGAAGCATTTTGCAAGCGCAGCACTTTCTAAGTGCAAAATGGCTCACTTATGTTAGGGCTGATCAAAAATATTTGGTCAAAACTGTTTTCCAGTGGAAAATCGAATTTCCCCAAAAAGCCCCATCTTTTTCACAATGATCTGCTTTTGCAGAAGACACTTATTTCCCTTGAGAACAATTCGACCAAAATATTGAACTTATGTTTACAGGCTCTTAGTTTCTGTTGAAATTATTCATTTTGGGGTTTTAAAATTAAAAGTTTGCATTTCTGCAGCAAAGGAAGAGTCATTTTCCATACAGGTCTACGAATTAACTCTCATAAAACCCCAGCCAGCAGCACAGGCAGAGTTTGCTTTTTATGGATGAGAAGCTGAGAAGCAAAGAGGTTAAGTGATTTGGCTCCAATCCCTACAGGCACCATTAAAAGCTCCTGGCTCCCAGTTCTGTGCTCAGAATGTTAGATCGCATGACATATCTTTGTGAGGCAGTTAAATGCTTTCAGACTCCCTTGGATTTCAACGGGAGAATCAGTCAGTCTTCCGAGAACAAAAAGGATGATGGAACAGTCTCGCCTCAACTCACACAGCGAGTCCGCAGCGGAATTAGAGCTGGGTTTTGTGACTCCCAGCTCTCTGAGTTGCACAGCACACAGCCCAGCTCCCCGCCCAGGCACCTTGCACTTCGCCTGCCCCAGCCGGGCAAATCTGGTGTCTTCAGGTGGAACAGCAGTGGCTGCTCCGTGGGAAATGGTGTTTTCCCTGGATTTGAAATCTGGTTGGCACCCGGCATTGGAAATTGGAACTGTTGGGTCTCAGTGAGTGGCTAATAGTACAGTGTTACACTGGCAGCTCCAAAATGGTGATAGGCAGGCACAGGGAAGGGATCAGAAGTCGCTGGAGGCTGACAAGGTGACTGAGAGTGTCTGTCATTTCTCAGAGCCCATGAGCTGAAGCTCCTAAGCTTTCATAATGTCCAGAAATGGTGAAATCATCACATTTCCTTATACCTCAGTTGTCATGTATGCTTACAAAGTGCTTCCAAACCTTGTGGGAGAGCAAGGTCTTACTAAAAGGAATGGTATTTCTCTGGGCACAAGCTAAGATCACCCACACTGGGGGGGTTTGTGTGATCTCCAAAATGAGGAGAGGCGAGATGACCTCCCACCTGTGCTCTGAACTTGCACAGGTACCTCGAGAGGCCCACAGCTAAGGATGGGTTCCCACTGTAGTTAGGCATCATAACCTGAAGTGACCTGGGCTTTGGTGCTTCCCATTAACTTACGTCTCTTCTCAGATGTTTTGAAAACTGAATCACTCTGTATATTGACTGAGGATCTCACTGCGAGCAGCCAAGATGGAAAATGTGACTTCTTTTGTACACTGGAAAACACAACATTTGTTCCTGGGTGGTACAGATCTTTTCACTCAAGCAGCTGTGTCTGTTCATATTTTCACACTGAGGCTTTATTATCTTCATTCACAATTTCTTTCTTTTAGGACTCGTTATCCCTTCCCTTGCCATTTTCCTTTTTTTCTGGACCACTATCTTGAGGAAGCAGGTTGAGTTTGTATTGCAGTTGTAATTACCAGGTTGTAATATTACTACATCTCCCTTTGCCAGTCAAGTAGTGTGTGAACTGGAGTACAGTGATTTTTCCAGCAACAGCTGCTGCAGTGATCTCACTACCACATTGAACTCACTTGATTATCACGTTCAGGACAGCAAGGTTTGGCAGGGGCTGCTCAGGAAGCACTGCATCCAGTTCAGGGCCCACTGACCAGACCATGCCTTTAATCACATCACCCAGTATAAAGAAGCAACTTTTAAATTTCTCTTCTACTTCAACAAAAGTCTGATTTTAAAAATAGGGTTCAAAAAATGGTAGTGATTCATTTTTAATTCAGAATAAATAGTTTAAGGAGTCCCTACATCCTAAATACCAGTACTTCTTTATGAGCTACTTAAGGTATAATCTTTTTGCTGTTCCTTTGGTGTGGTGCAGTTGATAAATACCACTGAATATTCTAAATGTTAAGGAAAAAAAAATTATTTTTTTTTTTCTGCCACCACAGAATGTCTAATCCTGGTTTTCTTTGAGCTCTAATTTCTGTGTTTCCCCAAGAAAAAAATGACAAATGTTCTTTGTGTCAGAGCCCAGCAGGCACTAACAGGCCTCAATTGCCCCAACCAGCCTCACCTGGTCCCTTCACCCCCTCCCAGTGTGTCCAGGAGCTTTATTTAAGCTCAGCTCAGGGCTCATGCTTTTGTTTGCTCTGTGCTGTTGAGTGTGAGTACAGCTCCAGCCTGGCTCTGTTTGGCTGGGGCTGCTCCTGGGGATTTGGTTCTTGCCAACTGTTTTCCCAGCTTGGTTTTGGACTTGCTTGGTGCTCTCGGGATGTCTTCTGACCAGAGCTGGGCCTGACTTGGCTTCTCAGCTTGACCTCATCTCTAAGGACTCCACTGATACGGACTCTCAGCTGAAGGTGGCTGCACCCCGGGCCTGCTCTGCTCACCTTGCTCAGGTACTGTGGCACAGAGTAGTGGCTGGCAGTCACAGCCCCACCAGCATTGTTATCACTCCCAGCCCTGCATCCCTCTGGGAGCAGTCAGCCCAGTTATTTCAAACACTGGGAAGCTAGACAAGTGTTATCTGGCTGCTGTACTGTGAGTGCACTTCCTTTGCTCTGCTAGTCAGGGCAAGGCTACTTGTGCTAGTTGTGTTCTTTCCCTTAGTCTGAAATAGAGGTGTTTGGAATGTTTGAAATGGAATCTATATGAATAAGACATTTTACAAGACACAGAATTTACTTGTGCAGTAGCCTGATAGGAAAGCTGGAAGTGAAACTCATTTCTTGAACCAAGTTTGAAACTTTTCTAATTCATATTCGCCTCATTTGGGAAAGGGAATCTTAAGTGATTCAAACAGTTTTTGTGTCACTCTCTAATCTGAGTCCAAAGATAAATTGGCTTCTTCTAGTTCCTGGTATTTTTTCTGTTGTGAATCATAGACCTCATGTTGGTGCCATCTACTTTTCATCTTATGTGAGAGGCTTGTGTGATTTATTGTACTGAAGTTACTTTTGTTATCAAGACAGGTTAAGTTTGATAATTTCCAGTTAGAGTTGATCTGCTGGCTAATTTGGGCAGCAAGCAGGTCTGGGTGCACCTGTAGATGGACCTGGAACTGGTATGTAACCATCCACTTAGTGATGTTTTCGGCAGTGTAATATGTATTGTGTACGTTTTGGAACAATATCTGGCAAAGTTCATATCACTGTTTTCATTGTCTTAAAAAAAATGTAATCATATAAGAAACACAAGGTTTTTTTCTGCCTCAAACTAAGGAGATGTAAACACTTGCAGTTACAGCAGTATGAAGTGGTGAGTTGGTAGCTTCTAGGGGAAAGTAACATGTCATGTAGCTGTGTCCATCACTGAAATACCCTGCAAACATCAGCCCTTGTAATCCCTCCTTCAAAGGGACACAGGCAGAATTAGTTTAAAATAGACCATGCTGGGACTTGTCCAAGAGCCTGTCACTGACAGATGCTGTGTGGACCTGAGCTCGCTCTGTCCTGTTCCTGTGCACCCAGGTTCCCTTCCTGCTGTGGTGGCTTTGTCCTGTGCTTCTTGTCTTGGCCAGCCTCTGCCAGCTTGAGCTGGTAACCTCCCTGCTGGGAAAAACCCAATATAGCTGAAGCCTGTGTTGTGAACTGGTGACCTAGATTGTTTCCATTCTTTGACATATAATTTCTTCAATCTCCAAAGCAAATGGGTCTTGCCTTCTCACACCAACATGAAAGGAATTTGATGATTTGAGGGAGAGGACAAGGAGGAGCACTGCCCCAAAACCTTGCTTCAAAAGTTCTGCAGGAATAGGAGCAGCTCTGGAGTCAGGAAAAGGCAATATATCTAGGTTTTCAGCTTCCTTTTTTTTTTTTCTTTTTTTTTTTTTAGCATGCTTTATCATAATTTATTATTGCTGAGGTCTAAAAAGGAGTTGTGTGACCAGAACTTTTTCTGTTGCAAACCACTAAAATTCCCTGTAACTTGAGTAGTGTCACAGTGATTGGCATGGTCTGGGCATAGTCCTCCTGGAATTCAGAGGAGCTCCATTTGCATCAAAAGCAAATTTGGCCCAAGATGCACTCTGATTTGTTTAAGGTGCCTGGCAACATGGTAATGAGCAGCTTTATAAATAACTCTGTATTATTATCTTTATGTCTTAGTAGTAGTATTGTTATTTTTATGGTACTGTAATGTTTATTATGGCTATTTTATGGTGTAATTTGATTAGTGTGTTACCCTAATGTCACATAGAAAAGGGGAGGGCATTCCTGTCATACTTCTGAACACTACCCCCTCTGTTTTCATCTGAGGAACCCAAAGCCCTTTGGCGATCATTAATTGTCCCACACCATATAAGTAAACTCAAGCACAGAGAACTTAAATGATTCCCCCAAGCCCACACAACAAGTCAGTGGCAAGGCTGAGATTTAGACCTCAAGAGTCCTGACTCCCTGACGTCTACATTAACCACCAGAAAACATTCCCATCACAGTAACAGCAGGTAGAATAGAAATTGAGGTTGCCACTTTGGAGGCTTTTTTGGCCATTTGTAATGAGAACACTCCACGTTTATAAACTCCTTAGGTTTCCTGTTTAGGACCCGATCAAACTATAAACTGCTCGTTTAACTAAGCTCCAAAAACAAAAGGCACTGGAAAGCTGAGGAGTAAGGAGACAACATCCAGTGGCAAACTTCTGTTTATTGCTCATTTGCTTTCCTTGCCGGGATGATGCCGTGTACTTGGATTAAATATGCAGAGCCAAATTTATCCCTCGGGTGTAATTTTTTTTGGACTCTGAATGACACTAGGGTGAATTTGGCACATTTACACTCAAAATAATATGGGTTTTACAAATATTTGGAACGGTGTCAAAATGTTGTGGGTGAAATTCTGCTCTCAGTTCCACCAGCACTAACCCAGGTTAAGGCCGTTCTGATCTCACACTGGATTTACGGCGATGTAATTCCACTGGCCCAGCGTTCAGCTGGTGTGAATTAGTTTATCTGCACTGGAATGCAGGCAGCTCAGCTGCTTTACACCAGCTAAGAATCTGACCCATATTTAAATAGAATTACTCTTCAAATCCACAATGGCGAATGCACTGTGAATGGGATCCACTGTGCCCCTGATTTGCATTGGGTGCCACAGCCGGTTCTGCACCAGCCCTGCACAAACCAGCACCACGAACCTGAACACCCCCCCCCCCCATCTTCTGCTGCTTTGTAAGTTTTAAAACAACACTGCAGCGTTCCACGTGCTGCTGGTGTGTAAATCATCCCAAACTGCTGCAAACCGTCCTCTGGTCTCTGGTTTCAAAGCAGAGATTGGGAAGTGCTTGGTGATACTTGGGCTCAG
Source organism: Ceyx melanurus (assembly GCA_024611195.1). NCBI lineage: Eukaryota > Metazoa > Chordata > Aves > Coraciiformes > Alcedinidae > Ceyx > Ceyx melanurus. The sequence continues at coordinate 5,824 of JANHGL010018566.1, forward strand.
TTCAGATATTGCAAAGCTTGGATGGATGGATTGTTTTGATTCTTTCTTTGAACTCCTTTCCCACCCCTGCTAAAAGCAGCAGCCAGATCCACTCGGTTAAGCGACAGACGGGTTGGAGACAATGCACCGCTGCCCTCCCCGGTACCACCCCCCACATGCCAAATTTGCAGACATCTGCGAGCTGGAGCCCGGCTCTGCGGCAGTAAAGAAGTGCCGGTATTCATGTGATGTACTGCCTTCAGCGGTCACAAATGACTGAAATTAACCCCTGCTCTATGGGCCTTCACTTGGTTTACGACTGGGGGTCTTTTGTTTTATACCACTATACAGAGGTGCCTTTGCCATGCTAAAGATTTAACTAAATTATAATGAATGATCCTCACCAGCACTGTGCCCCTAATTAGAACAAGTCGCACAGACATATTGTCTCCTTGATTTCCTCTGTTACATTTCTCTCACTCTCTTTCTCTGCCTGAGACACATGGGTCCCATTAAACATTTTAGCATTTAATGTGGTTCCCTTAAATGACTTCTCAAGTTTTCAAGTTCCATTTAGAATTGTATGTTACTCTCCTGACTGTGGTTTTGATTTTGTTATGTTTCATGCGTTTAGCCAAAGCAATTGCTCTTCTCCCCCCTCTAGTGGGGAGTAGCTTGGGTGTGGAGTGGAGCGTCTGCCTGTATGTTCTGTACGCACACACAAATTTACACTTGTATGTAAAACAAGGAGATGGGAAAATAGCTTCTAAAGGCTGTTGGACACGAGTGTATAATGGGATGTTGTGCGATTTATTTTTTTTTACTGCAGTACAGTTGATTTGTTAAAGAAAACAAAGCATCTTCTAGTTTATTATCATATTTCTATCAAGTTCTCTTTGTGTTTCTATAATACCCAGAGCTGCACATTCTCAGTAGATAATGTGATTGACAAAAGCCTTTCAGAACACGTGGTTATCCGTATGCTGAATGGTATCCCTGTTGCACAGTCGGGAGTGCTGAAGGACAGAGGTTTTGGTGTTGATCCCACCATCTGTAAGGCTCTTCCTCAGGAACTGCTACAGTGGGAATACCAAATTGTCCTTTCCAAGAGCATCGAGTCAAGTTCAAGGTCTGGACCCTAATCCTCAAGGTATTCTGTGGCCTGGGACCAAGGTGTCTCATAAATCTTGTCTGTGCCACTATAGTTAACCCCTTTCAGATTTCTGCCTGGATAACTGTTTTTGCATAAGAATGACTTTTTTTGCCCACTCTTCCCCCATGTAGCCTATGCTCCTCTGAAAATGCTAAATACCTATTGAAAGCAAAAGGGCATTCTTATGCCAAAATAAGCATCTCTTCTCATAACAGTAAAGAAATACTGTAATAGCATAAGTTAGCAATGTAATTACAAAAGGTAAGTTTTATTTAAAAGACCTTTCCATGGTCATAAAGGAAACCTGTTACAAATGTGAGCAGTAAACCTGTGTTTCCAGGCTCCTAGCTACATAAGTGACATCATACTGAGGACTTTCTCAGTACCAGACTGAGGCTGGTTGCTGTTAGGACTGTGAATGCAGAAGCTGATTCCCTCCTGTGAAAGGCATTACTGCCCTGGGTCTGATAGCACTGTGGTGGTGGTTGAGGGTGGATTTTAAAGTGCTGTAACACAAACCCCAGCCATCACTGCGGTGACAGCGTCTTGCTTCTTAGATCCCTCAGATGTGAAACCAGCTAAGATTTAATTATGGCCACTTACCAACATTACTCCTTCAGATAATTCTTAAAAGTTTCCGTGATGTATTGGCTTCCAGGTTTAAGCCCCAAGAAGCTTGAAATTTATCTGTGGAGCTGAGATTTAGGTTTCATTAACAGTTAAGCCTTCGTCTGGAGTGCTGATGTGCTGTGCACCGGGCACCTCGGCTCGTTAGTAACATTAGCAGATTTGGGAGCCCTCAAACACGTCCATGGGTAATTGTGTTTCAACCCTGTGTTCTTTATGATAATCCTCTGTCTGATAATGGGTGACAGGGTAGATAAGGGAAGGAAATGTGCCAGGAGGATTTCATTCAATCTTGTGCGTTCTGCTCGCAGCTGCTGCTTCCTCTGAGGTGATGCCTGACTTGGCATCTTTGGCTCTCAAACAGAGAGAGCCAGGATTGATGACAGGCTGTTTAATGTGTTTCTTACCAGCCACTCAAGGAGACTTTAAGATCACTGTAAAGAGATATTGCAGGTCTAGGAGCTGCTTTCTGGAATCATTCTTCTTGCAGTAGTGCAAACGGACAGGTTTTGTTTCTGTCACAGCAGTGATCACTGTTTAAATTAGAGAGCTCTCTGAAATGGTGTTGACAGAGCAGTTTTCTGTTGATAAAGGCAGCTTCACTAAAATGGAAACATTTCTCTGGGTACTGTATCAATTTTGGCAAAATTTTCCATGGCAGAGTTAAAAAGAAGCATCTTAGTTTTGTTGAGGTGAATTTTGGAAAGCTAAAGTGTTTTGTTTTGACTTTGTAAGTTTAATTAATGTTTAGCTTTTATTTATCAAAAGGTGGCAAAGATAGATACTTAACATACAGTTGTATTGGTGTATTTTGTTGTTTCTACATGATAGTGAAAAACCTGTTTAGCTAATTCTAAATCTTGTAAAGTCTTAGAAATCTGGATTTTTTTTGGGGGGGGGGAATATTTCAATTGAGAATGAAAACAACTTTAAATATTGCAATTTCCTATTAGAAATTCTGGTTTCTGATTAGTTTCTGTATGACCTGCAGAAATTATTAACTTCTCTAGTTTATATTTGCTCTTTGTGACTCTACAGCCTTCTCAAAAAAACATTCGATTGCATGAGAGCTGCTGTTTGAAAAGATTATTGTGATCAATATTTGCCTTTCTGGAGTAGCTCTTCATCTTTTACAGAATGGTGATCATTTCACACAATACTGATCATTTCACCTACCTTAATGACTTCTGATAAGTGCTGCTACTGTATAATTACAATAATGCTCTTGAGATAGAGATTAATTTTACTAATTTTAAAAATGGTGGCAGAAAAACCTAAGATTTAGGCTCTGGGACTCTTACTTGATTCCAAGTGACCTGCTGTGTCAGTCCTGTATGATCCTGAGTGAAGAATGAACAGTCCTGGCCACTTCGTGGCAAACTTCTAGCAGCAGTTTTATGCCTCTCACAGGTGACTCTCAGGCCATGCTGAAAATTCCTGACTCGTGTGATTTAAAGGGTTAAAAATCAAGGAGCAAACCAGCACGGACAAAATGCCATGCCTTTGATTTAATAAAGAGATAATCCTCTTTCTATTAGCTACGATAATAATGAGTCACCAGTAGTCCATGAAGGAATATACCCAGAATGACATCATGTGAACAGCACAGTGTCTGTGGGACTTAAACCGAAGAGGATTATTCCAATATATCAGTTCTGAGCCTAAAACTGGCAAGGATAGATCTGGACTAAAATTTAACATGAGAAATGTTTATTGAAGCACTAACATGAGAAAGGAATTATATAACTGAAGTTATTAAAAACAATAAGCTCCTATTTCAAAAGCTTTCATTTTGGTAGAATAATATACACCCGGATGGGGAGAAGGCTGAGGAGCTGTTGAGTCATTCCAATGACATCAGGAGCCACAAGAGGGGATGTGCTGTGGGTTATCAGTGTCTGCAAGCCACACCCCATCCCCTGGCTGGAATTACAGCCTCCATCTTCCACTGGAGAGTTTCATCTGGCTCTCAGTGCAGAGGGAATTGCCCTGACACCAGCAGAGTCTGGCCTGGCACTGCAGTAAGCAAGAGGAGTTAAAGCATTGACTGCTCACAGTGCTGAACTTCCAGCCTATCCATGTGCTTCACCACAGCAGTTTCCAACTCCTTTATATGGATCAAGAGATCATTTAAAACAAATTGTAAACTGTAGCAAATTAACAATGTGGTTATAGGGTCTTCATCTGATTTTTACAGACAAGGAACTTGCTTTAAGTTGATTTTCTGGGGCTGGATTGTCCCTAATGCCACAAAGATTGCCTTGCTCCCATGAAGTAGGAGGTGGGGAATGTCTGGAAGTAGCCACTTTATCTAATTTTAGGACTAGAATGGTAGTTTTACTGTCCTGTGAACAGAGAGAGGTTCCTATAGAGAATGATTAGAGCAAAAGTTGATTAAAATGCAGACAAGATGCTCAGTCTGTAGAGTTACATAGTGGGAGTGGGGGATACAACCAACTTCAGTGCCCCTGCTGCAGGCTTGGAAAGGTTTCTCTGCAGCTCTGGTGGCTCTGTCAGGAGGTGCAGCTGTGTAGGATGCACACTTGAATTTGGTCCCACAAAATACTTGGAAAAATCTTGCAGCCCACCTACTTGTCTGTCAGCAAGCACCGATGGTATCACTTGTTGTGTGGATGACTGGGCCAGATACCAGTGAAGTTTTCCTCATATTAGGATTGGATTTAAAGTTTTACTATAACAATAAGGAATTACAATTTAGACCTAACGGTCCAAAGCCTGCTTCTGATTGCTATTCTTGTGTTTGGATGCTAAATCCTGAATATCTATTTCTGGTAAATTAGATTCCAGTGTCGAGCAGAAGAATAACTTGGAGGTCAGTGGAATTCACAATGGTGTTGCTAAGGGCTGATCCAGAGAGTGTCTTCTGTGCTGAGGTCACCAGTGGTGCTGGGGGGGGAGGAATCCACCCGGCTCCATTGCTCAGAGGGTGCTGGCAGAGTATCTTTTTTGAGAAGTTTGAAATATTCTGGAATCTGCTTCCAACTCTACTCCAAAGGAGCCCAGATTTGGTGCCTTTCCAGGCGTGTTCCAGAGGGCGCCCATTGGTCAGACAATGTGGAGACACTGAGAATGTCTCTGGTCATCTGCCCTGCAGGGGGGGTCCATGAAATGCTGGGGAGCTGATGTCTGGTTATTTTGTCTGTGCTGAGGCACCTGGGCAGACAGCTTCAGTATCTGAAAAATAAATAGGAAATGTGTACAGGCTTGGTGAAGGAAATTGGGCAACAGGGAGTTCTACCTGTGGTTTGGGGTGGGAACAGGTCCTCCCAGTTTGGAGAGGAGTTGTTTATAAAAGGACTGTCCCATTTCTGACTGTATTTTCCCCGTGTTTCTCTTGTCTTCCCCATCCACCTCTCCTCACTGAAGAGTAAATGTAGAAATACTTTATCATTCAATGAGCTGATTTCTTGTTTTGGATGTTGGTCTTTGATAACAGAAGTTTCTAAATGCCCGATTCAATTTACTCCACTACTGCTGCAGATTGTGTTAGAAAGGCAATTACTGGATAAAGCCACAGGAGTTAAAAGGTGGCTAAATAAATGAACTGGGAAGAAGACATCTTGGAGCAGAGCTCCAAGTCTTCAAAGTAGGGTCATTTTTCTAATTTATAGGATGGTGAGGCCGAAGACTTCAAATGCCCAGGCAAAGGATGAAAAAAAAAAAAGTACCCAACTGAATAAATAAATCTCTTAAAGAAAAAGATAGTTGTCTGCCAAGAAATTTAATATGAAATGTGGAGAGTGCAGTTCTGAAAAAGATTTAATTGGAGATATACTCCTAAGAATATGTAAATAGTCTTTCAGTTTCTTAACTAAAAGGAGAAACAGATGCCAGCTTTAAGATCAAATATGAAAAGTACTGAGGCCTCTAAATGTCACTTTAAATGTATATAATTAGATTCTTATCTTGCTAAGAGGCTGGCCAATGCTTTTCCAGTGGAAGGTATAATCTCTTTAGATATATTTTACAGCAAATGGTTCTTGTCTACTTTAAGTACAGTAAAATTCAAACATCTAGGGTTTTTAATGTAATTTGAAATTTTAGGTGGCTTTAAGACAAAACAGCAATGTGTCAGTTTTGACTGGCTGGTGTTTTTGTGCTCAGTAGGTTGGACCTGCTGATTAGGGATCCAGTAGCTATTTAGTGCTTGGGTACCCCCTTAGTAAAAATTTCAGTGATGTCTGGACTTGACTATCATGTCAGTTATAGGTAGCTCAATGAATCTGAGTAAAATAAGTAAATCTATTTTTATTTTAGAACACACTAGTCAACAGAATCTTAGCCCTTTACAACAGAAGGACATTCCGTGGGGTTGGAAACCAGTCATTACATTGCATTATTTTTGCCCTCCCTGACTTTGGTAGGGACCACCAAGGAAAACACTGAATCATAGAGTAGGAATTGATCTTGATGAAAGGGGTGGCTCAGGCTGCCTGACTGACACTGTGAATTTTCATTTACATGAGGAATTTAGATAATTCAATAAAAATTAGTATACTTCACTATGCCTTCAGCAGCAGCCAACAGACAAAGACTCAAGAGTTTATATTGTGTGTCTAGGGCAACAGCTCTGACTCCAGTTCTACTGTAAGCCAAGACATAAAATGGTTGTGACATTTCTGATCCAGTAGGAATTTGTAAGTACCAGAAAATTCAAGCAAGTTTCACTCTACAAGTCACAGGTTCAGGTAGGAGGATTGGTCTTGAGCTGATTTTGTTCAGTTTTGATTACTGCAATAAATCTGAAATTAAACTGAGCTTTCCAACACAGAGTTTCCAATGATGCCAGGCCAGATTTATGGTTCTGGGAACAAACCATACAGTTTTGCAGAGATTGTAGTGTTGCCATAGAATCATAAACCTAGAGAGTCTAGTTCAGTCCCTCTGCCTGCTCTGAAACAGTAAACTTCACCTAAATTCTTTCAGCCAGATGCTCATCCAGCCTGTTTGAGACCAGTAATGGGGATTCTCCCTGGATGTTCATAGAAAAACACTCAGAAAATGAAAATAATGTAAGCCAGTTCCTTTGGTGCACCCAGATGTACCTCAGTGGTAAGCAGCGTTAGGTGGGCTGTGCATGATGAAACCAGATCTTAATTGCATTAAGCATTTCCATGTTGCTGTTCAAAAACATTTCAGTGAAACTGTTTGTACAAAATGACAGGACAGGGGAAAAAAGTAGCTGAAGAGAGTCCACTTCCCTTATTTTGGGACACAATTTTGGTTTAAAGCTTCGAAAAAACATCATTTTTTTTTCTTTTTTCAAAGAAGTCCTACTGTTATGAAATTGCCAAGATACAAATATCCCAAAGCTGATGTTTTCCAGGGATTCCCAGCAGAAAGTCAGTGCAGTGCTCCCCTGTGCTGCTGGGTGTGCTGCTCACCCACACTTCAGAGCTGCCTTACATAGGCAAGGAAAGAACTGATGAGTGAGTGTCAGTGGCCATAAAGCCATCAGGAATCCTTGTCGTGGCCTTCTGGACACTCTGGAGATGACTGAAGAGAAATCCAGAGAGGGACAAGGGGTGCCACGGGGCTCTTCTGTGGGACCTTCTGCTATCCCCAGGTGCAAACTGTGGCGGCCTTACCAGAGCGAGCTCCTGCCTCCCCTCACTGACCCCTACACCGCCAGGCATCCACCCCATAATCCCAGCGTGCTGCTCCCTGCTCTGCTCTCCTGTTGGATTCGACAGCAGCTGTTTACCCTGGCCGGGAGAGTCTCTGGGAGGGGTTTGTGTTTCTGCGGGGACAGTAGCACTGCCCCTCGCGAGGGCTGCGCCGGGGCCAGCGCAGACGGGTTGGCACCTCTGCAAAAGCCAAAAGCATCACCTTTGCCTCTGCTGTCTGCCTCGGCGCTCAGATCTCCCACACGGTGCTGGAATGCGCCTCTTGTCTGCTACCCGGCTAGCCGGGGAAGTTTGGAAAAGGTTTAATTTAGCTCTCATTTGAGTCCCTTCGCGCTGCCAAAAAATCTGAACTTTGGTTCCAAGCGGAGCTTAGGAATCCTGGTTCCCAGGAGAAAACAGGAGGGGAGGACAGGGAGAAAAAGCGTTTGAAAGGAGAAAGAGATGATACCAGATAATTTCTCCCCCCCCCCCCCCGGCTCTTTTTAAAGGGACAGTGGTTTTGTGTTCTAATCTGCTCCATGCTGCACATGGAAGATGAGTGGCCAGCTCCAAACTCTGGGGTAACAGCGACACTCGGTGGCCACCTGTAACCACCCACAAGGGGCTTTCCTGGGGCCCTGGTGGCCTCCCTGGTAGGTGACAGTTCTCTGTCTGATGCCTGTTTGCTGGGTGTGGATGTGTGGGGCCGGGCTGTGTGCTGAAGAGCACCAGCATGGCCACGTGTTGCTCTCGGTAGTCTCTGTTTCACGGCACCCCCGAGGCAAGAGAGTTCCTGCTGTGCCTGAACGTGGGCTTGCAGGGCTTCTGAGTTATTGCAAAGTGCCAGAGCATCTCTCTTGTGCTGCAGTCGTGTACCTTGAAGGGCCTGCCTGCCTGTGCTGGGGAGACTGGCACAGGTGGGATGCCCAAGGCTCAGGTGGGCATAGAGGACCTGAGGAGGAGGCCAGGAGAGCGAGTCTCGGGCACTGTGCCACAACATCTGTGAGTATGCTTGTCTGTGTGCAGCTGTGAACAGCATCTGGCCTAGAGAGCTGTGTAGGTGCAGAGCAGAGTAGGATTTATTGCCTCAGACAAAGCAGGGAGCACTGATTTGCCCAGTGTAAATCCCCATCACTCCGGGTCAGTAAATCCTGGCACGTTACTGGAAGCCCTGCAATGTTTGGTGCATTGCTTAGAGCCCCCCCTGAGTCCTGTCTCATGTGGATGCCCAAGAATATTGCCTTTCATTTTGAAAAGTCCTGGTACCTGTAGGGAAAAACTGGATAGTGTGACCCAGGCACTTCATAAGGACCTAAATATCAGGGAGTGGGGGAATGATCCAGTATGAGTTCTCTGCTACACTTCCAAAATAGCCTCATTGTTCGAGACCCTGGTGGCTGCTCTGCTAGTTGGATTTAAATGAAATTAAACTATTTGCAGTGTCCTAGGGTTTGGTCTGAATATCCTTAATACAGCAGCATAGGTATGAAATAAATTCTTTTCTTTCTTGTAAGAGAAGGCCATGTATTAAAAGCAGCATATACCATTTCCTACTAATCTTCCCTATTCAGACTGCTTTCCACCTTTTCAGCAACATTAGTATATCCAACTATTTGTGTAAAACACAGCAGCTTTGATCTTCTAGCTCAAATAGAGTCAACATTTGTGAATTTATAGCTATTAATGGCTTTTGGGGCCATCCCAATAATTAGACAAACACTTCATGTGTGCACGTGAGGAGCGATTACACCAAGTAGCAACCACAGGGATCACGTTTGCAGGAAGATATTTCTTTCCTATCTGGTTATGGCATCTACAATAGGCAGTTTAACAGCCAACTGTCAGGGAGAAAACTCTGAGACGACTCAGAAGATCAGCAATGGGACATTTCCAGTGATCTTGTTGACCTCAGATGTCAAACATAATCGGGTTAGCACGGCAAGCAGTGAGCTGCACTGAGCTGCACAGAGCTGTCAGCTTATTCCAGAGCTAACACCCAAAGGGCACGATGCTGCAGCCTGCTCACCAGTTGGTGGGACTCCTGATACAGGAGGGGGCTGTGGGAATGGCCCCTGGGAAGTATAAGCGAGAGGATTTATCTAAAAAGAGTTCTGTATCAAAATATTACTGATCATTAGCTTGCTAATAGCTGCAGGCTAAGCTATGATGGAAAGAGCAAGAATGAAGGCATTTGTGTGGGTAGAGGAGGTCTCACTGTGGCAAGGGATGCCAATGGACAAGGACTGTCAGGTTTTCAAGCTGACTACAGTGTGTGAAGGTGGCACTGGTGCTTCCACTGGAGATGGCAAAAGATCTTAAGGGACTGGGGACCTACAAGCCAGACACATCTGAATGGTAGTTAAGTAGAAAATTAAAAAGAAATCCCACTTTGCCCCAAAGAGATGTTGAAGATCGTGAAGTCCTCTGCCACCATGGAATGTAGATTGCTACATTCCAAGGATCCAATTCACAGAAGATTATTGCAACTATACTTCAAAATTTTATGCTATTATCTACATAAAAAGTTTTTTATATTTTAGCTGAGAACTGGATCCTCTGCGACTGACCATTTCCAGCTGTGAGAAATGTTACCTGCTTTTGAAAGTTGTATGAAGTTGGAGTAGGTAAAAGCCTGTCCTATGCTGTGGGAGGTGAACTGCCACAACCTGTTGGTGGATGAAAAAGCAGAGAAGAAAAATCTGAAAAGAACCATGCTGGCTGTTTTAGCTTAAGATTGAACTACCCTTAATATCTAAAATTCTTTAGTCAAGCCTGAAAGCCTCAAAGTTTCAAAGAGACAGGCAACAATTCTTTGTGTCACTTCTCACTTGAAGGTCTTGAATGCTTCACAAATAGTAAAAAGCTTCAGAATAACTATTCTACAGGTGACTAGAATAAGGTGTGAGGAGGTTAAACAACTTGTCTGGACTGAGAGAAAGGAAAGGATATGTCCTGCTTTCCTTGCAGTGTGCTGAGCAAGTTGCTGCCCAAGGCTGAAACCCCATTATTTGTGGAAGCAGCACCCCATGTGACTGGAGACCAGTGCTCCTGCTCTGTGTACCCTATGCATAAAGCAGGGTACACATTTCACCTTCCCTGATATTTTAAGGTTGGCAAATAGTCCAGAAGAGGCCTGAAGCAGTGATGTGGGGAAAGGGAGCTCTTGCACATCACCAGCAGGTCTCAAGAGCATCCAGTGCCTCTATGTCTGCAGGGATCCCATGTATTTGCCCCACAGGCTGCAGCTGAGGGCTGGTGGTTCCCATTCCATAAACAGGTGTGTGAGCCATGGGATATGAGCTGGCCAGTGGGTACATGCATGTGGGTATGGACAAGGGACAGATGTGACTTCTCTGGTACCTTGTTTGTGAGAGATCCATTTTGCCAAGTCATTGTACATCTCCAACACTGTGATCTGGCCTGGTTCCCCATTCCATTCACACTCCCTGTGCTGTCACACCTGATTAAAGCTGGGGGGGTAGAAAAAGAATTGGGTTCAATGTGGTTAAACATCTTAAATTAATGCTGTGGGCCAGACCTTGAGCTGATGTATTTCAGCAAGGATGTTATTCTATATCTGCTGAAGACATAGCTTCTGTTTTCTGATTAGCCAGAAAATAGCTTCTAAAAAGCCTGGGAATATAATATGCTGGGAATTCTTCACAGACTGTTTTTCCATTAGAACTGGCTGCCAGCCTGCTTACGAGGCTGTCTGACATCAGGTATATCTTTCCTAGGAAGTCTCCATTATCTGATAGTGGTATTATTTTTGTGCCAATGATTGAATTAAACTATTCTGTTCTTATTTAGAAATGAAACCTTTCTAATGTAAAAGCCATGAACAGATAATATCCTTTAACTCAACTGGCCAAAAACACTTCCTTTTGTTTTAACCAAATCAACCTAAAAACTGAAACAAAATTGAGGTGGTCAAGAAACTGTAGTCCCAAAGAGCTCAGAGGTTACATGACTGAGAGCTGATCAGGCAGCAGTCTGAGACAGGGGAAGCAAATACTGATCTCATTCACTTACATGATAAAAGTCTCAGGAACCCCTTCGATCAGCTCCAGGCTCAGACTGTGGTCACCACCTATCTGACTGCAGCGTTTGGCCAGGGCTGCAAATGAAATCTTGCATCTCTAAGAAAGCACCCTGTCCAATTTCAGCAGTGACTCCAGGAGCAAGGAGTGTTTGGGGATTATGGTTTCTTTTTTTGTGTGTGACTGACTAGAGTTGAGAAGAGACTGATGAGGTGTTATGCTGAGACACCTCAAAGGAGCTGATTTTTTGAAATCTTCAAACTATCAGGCTGTTCTCAGGGCTGGCTCAAGTTAGGCAGCCCAGAACAGACATGCAAAATCACTAGTCCCTTTTAAAAAACCATCAGTCTTCGTCTGTCTAGCAGACATATTGGGAAATCAGGCTAATGTAGAAATATTAGCTGTGAAAAGCCTTGAAAGTTCTACAAATCTAAAAAAGATTCTTATTAGTGCCTGTAAAATCTGTGTGTATAGTGCAGGATTTCTTCCACGAGCAGTAGGACATGCTGTACTGTAGCTATCATGCCCATGAAACTGCTAATGATGCTCTATGAATAGTCGTTAGAAAAGCTGTCTGCAGTTCTGGTACTCAGCCAGTCTGCCCACTTGCCCTTATTCTGGTAGAACTGATGCTGACTGTGGTGTGTTGCTTTTGAGGATGAGTTGATTCAGAGAAGGAAATCTTCCTGATAATGATGCAAACTGAAAGTGGCTTGGTTGGGTTTAGATAGGTGCTCCAGGTTGTTTGGGAACCAGCCCAAATCATTTTGGGCCACTCACACAGATCAGTTCACACACATTGCTCTCAGTGCTATCTCCTAATGTGACTAATTAGCATCAGGGAGATAATTTATTAAACATTTGACTTCACTTTGTAGTTAGAGACCATGTAAATAGGAGTTCCTCTGGAAACCTGTCAAGAATGACTGCACCACGTTAATATGACCACATTGTACTTGCAGCTTCATTCTAGGAACATGTAAAAAGGTGTTGCTAATCCACCACTGGAAACTGGATATAGTGGGATACATTTATTCGGGATTGGATAAATGTTGGATTTTTAGTTGGTTTTCATTTCTGTTTTTTGCCTCCTTCCACTAGTCCTACCTGTGAAGCTCATCCTGAGATTTGGATGAGGACTGTAAAAATTAATATGCTGGCTTTGAGAGGCAGAATGATTCTTGCCATCTATGATGATAGTAACATTTGCTAAAAGCTAATGAAATGGGTGGTATTATGATGTCAGGAGGATCAGAGCCAAAGGTGGCTTTCTGAACGGAGACTCTGCATGAATCTCCCCAGACTGCCCAGCAGTCAAGGAGATTATATTCTCAACTGTTAAAGCTGTTTACACATACCAACCAGCACTGACTGCCTCTTTGTGGCAAGTTGTTTACATGAATTTATTTTGGGAAAATTCCATTAGACGGGACCAAGATTTCTTCATAAATCATTGAATTTAGCTTGTGTACTGATAAAATCTGGTTAGTCATTTATTCTTCTGAGCAGCGCTTAGTTATGAGTGTTCATTATTTGTAAGGAGCAACTTACATGGGTAATATAAAAATAATGGATTGCCTATGGCTGTTTTCAGTGGTGGATATTTTACTCTTCTGGGAAAGATGTATTAGAAAATGACCCTCCTTACCAATTCATCTACTAAAACAAAGGGCTCATTAACTGGAGTCACAGTCCTAATGTATGCTCTGAATTTTGCTAATTTAGCCAGCAGAAATCTCCCAGCGAGACACTGAAACTGCTTTGAAAAGGGTGCTGCAGCTCTGTTTGCTGTAGTCTGTCTCGCTCTGTCCTCTGGAGCAGTAGGGATCTGGCTTGAGCTGTTCCTGCCACTGCAGAGCTCGGCTCTTTCCTCATCAAAGGAGAACTGATGCTGTTGGACTGGGCTGCAGGGTCCTAATTTCATGCACTAGCAGAGAGTGAGTTTTCACAAAGTACCATTTACCAAATCACGGGAGGGATGTGTTGAGTTTGAGAGGACACACAATTCATTCCTTAGCTCCAAACAGAAACTTATTTTTACTTTGAACTGGCATGTAAGCTAGTTAGAAGTAAAAAAGTTCTGCAATTTCAGGTGAACATACAAAAAGTCTGAAAAAATCTAATAGACTTGAAGTACTATAATTTATAAAGCATTTTTGTGCTGATTTGTGAGTACTGGCATTTGCTGCAATGCATTCATCTAGCAATATGTCATGACTATCAAAAGATGCACTTATGAAAGGCCCAAAAACCAAAGCTAGGGTCACAGAACCAGGCATCAGTTCTAACACAAACTTCTGGCATGTTCAGGCCCAGGATTTTGGTTCCTTCATCTCAAGCAAATGGACCAGAGATTCAGTACAACTGGAATAACTTTTTTATAATTAACTGCCTGCATCAGTTTACAGTAACGTGGAATTTGACACCTTGCCATCAAATGGAAGGTGGCTTTTCATCCTCTAAATTCACAGACTTATTAATCCAACCCTGAGGTTTGGCATCATCTCTAATTTTATATAGCACATTTCTTCTCCAAGTGCCTCACAAATATCACTCAAACGCGGCCATGTCTGGTAGGGAAGTTAGAAACATTCCACAGTGCTCACCAAAGAAGGCAGCTTAACGCCTCCTTTTATTAAAAATAACATTAATTCAGAGAACCACAGTTTCAATTGTGTTGGAAACATTCAGTCACTCGGACCAAACGGCATGAAGCTCAGTTAATGAGGTGTTTAGCTGCTCCTTCCAGTCTGTACCTCTGCTTCAGGCAGTCTCTGTGTCTCTTGGATGATTTACCTTGAATTAATAATTGATCTTGAACTTGAATTAATAATTTGCATGTAAGAGATCTTCTTCAGAAGATTGCTTCTTGTAAGGTCCAGTTCCCATAAAGACAACTTGATTACACCTCGTGCAAGTCGGGCAGTTCCCACTGCAGCTCAGTGATAACAAACAGTTGGCAGCAGTGCTCGAGGGCAGGAAAGGTTTTGTTACAGAAGAGATTTTTCTGATATTTAACGTATTTGCTGATGTTGAATTTCTTGTTCCACGAGATTGTATCCTCATTGAGAAACATGATATGCAAATGATTGTGTCTGCTTGTATGTCTCAGTCCTAAAGGCAGGTCCTCTGAGTAAGGTCTCTGTGTGCAGAGAACTCGGGTGAAGATTCAGGCTGTTCTCTCAACACAGGTGAAAAAAGACAAAATCCTGCCTCCTAGACAACAGGACATGGCTGGGATGACAAGTGGTTTGTAAATTAGACTCTGGATTGATTTACTCAAAGAGGAATTAGAGGTTGGCAAGGCAGACTGGAGTCTGGATGTTTGTTGCCTACGTGGGCAAGAGATGCAGAAAGAACCCCCAGCACTCCCAGAAGCTTCCTCCTTACACAGTAAGCTCTGGATGCTGCTGTCAGGGCTGCTGTTCCCTCTGCAGGGGCACTGGCAGCAGGGGATGTTAATAAGTGTAAGGTGAATTCCACAGGTGCATGTCCAAGTGGAGGAATCCCTCTTGCTGGACTGCAAGCTGCCACACTGCTGCTGATGTTCAGAAGGACTTCCCTCAATGAGCAATAGCTTTACTTTCCAGCCTGGCTTCCCGAAGGACTCTCGGCAACCTTTCCTTGAGAAATGCCCTGGATCAACCTTGCCTCTCAGCCAGCTCAGCCCTAAACTCTGCTTGTTTGGCCCAACCAACTGCAGCAGCTCACCAGCCACATCTGAACTTTTGAGCCTCCCTGGAAGAACAGATGTTGCTGAGGCCAAGAACTCTGGTGTGAATTGGAACCCAAAGGAGTGCACTTCCCACTTTCACTCGGCACAATGTGGGATGTTCTTGAGGAGCAACAAGCTTCAGGCCAAGGAGTTAATTAGGTTTTTTCTCTCTCCTTTATTGATTGTTTGCTTTAAAAAAAAAAGACTGTCAAATCCAGTGATCATGAAAAGCCTTGGTTGGGTCCAGACATAGCGTGGGCAGGATTTGCATGAGTGCCTCCACAGAGCTCTGCCAGTGCACTTTTGTCCTGGCCAATTTCTCCTCTTCCAAACCTTGGCCTCTCCAGTGCAGACACTACCAAGTCAGGAAGAACTGAGACGTATTATTAGGTGGTTTTGAGCTGTGGATACGTGCCTACTGAAAATGCTGTGCTAGCTTTCTCCCCTGACCAGACACAGTGCTGACGGTAGGCTTGCGGAGGCAGAAAGTGGAGCAGAATAAATGTGACTAATATGGGAAGGAAATGGTGAAGAAGATCCATATTCACACCACTCACCAAAATCCACCCTGTGGTGAGGGCTTTTCCGTGGGAGTTCCAGGGGAAGTTGTTCTTTACCGTGTTAGGCAATAATGTGGCTCCAGCCTGTCTTGGGGATAGGATTTCCCATGCTGGATGAGCATGGAGACCTTTGTGTAGGTTGCTGTGCTATGGCCATCTCCATGGTGTCCATCCCTGGCTAAAGGCAAGACCTGCAAGTCTTCCTACTTCCAAAGAACAAGGAGGACCATTGTGGCCTCCCTTAGCACAGAGCTGGTAGGTTGAGGAGATCCTGGCTGGATTTCCTCCGATGGTTCACATGCTGGGACTTGCTGTATCCAGGTGCTAGGCAAGATTTGAGGCAGCACATCTAGTGACCAGAGATCTAGAGAGCTTGGTTTCTGTCTAGTTTTCCATGTGACTTTGGGAAAACTACGTGGCATGTCTGTTTCTCTTCACTTCTTTGCCTTGTTCATGATGCTTAGGGCAGGGCACGGCATGGACTGGAGTCCCCTCTGTCCCCTACTGTGGTATAAATGACAAAGCATTAAAGATCATGTTATTCAAGCTGGAAAATCTCACACTGAAGTGAGTAAATGGCAGAATTGAAGGGGCTTTGCTATCAGGTAAAACATCATGTTTTAACTGATGAAAATTACAAGATCAGAGAAAAATTCACCTTCCTAAAAAGCAACCAAAGTAATGTAATTAGAGGATAGCAAGCAAAATACAGAACTCAGAGAAAACTGTTTCCCTTATGGCTAAAGGCATGGGCTATAAAATAGAAATTTTTTTTCCCTTCACAAATCATTTAAACATAAGTAAGAAATCAGTAGCTCCCTCTTCAGAAGCACCCTAAGGAATAAAAATGCAGTGAATCATGGGTATTTTATTACTAGTCTGTGTGTCTATCTGATGGCAAGCATCAATGGCTTCCCTTACACAGGGTGCCCAGGGGGATAGAAGAATGCTGGGAATAGCTTACTAGTTTCTGTGTCTGTCTAGTGGCAGAAATCCATGTTTTCTTATAGAAGACACTGCAGTACTGCACGGGCAGCTTTCCGTGTGTGCTCCTGGCTTTCTGGGGGCAGAGCATAAAGTGGGATTGAAATGTTGCCCCTGCTGAAGTGCCTGCTGGGCCAGCCAGGCACCATTCGT
The DNA here is from genome assembly GCA_024611195.1 of Ceyx melanurus. Taxonomy (NCBI): domain Eukaryota; kingdom Metazoa; phylum Chordata; class Aves; order Coraciiformes; family Alcedinidae; genus Ceyx; species Ceyx melanurus. The sequence continues at coordinate 22,662 of JANHGL010018566.1, forward strand.
GGGCTCAGCCCCTTGCAGTAGAAGCAGAAGCTTTTGCTGTGCAGATTTGGAAGGGTAGCCAAGGACAAGTGTTAGGAGACTGAGAAGTTACAGGGGGAATATCCAGAGTTTAATAATAGAAACAGGTACTGACACAAGAGTTTATTCCACTGTGTGGGGAGGGAGTGTGGGTAGAAAAAAATCTTCCTAGGTAGTGGCTGATGCTCTGGTTAAGATGGAAATGCAATAAGGCATCAAATGCTTCTTAGTACATCTCAGTGGCTTCAAAAAAAGCTGCTTCTGTGTGAATCTTGACAACACTGCAAATCAGGATGGTCCTGATAATGACTCCTCTCAGTCTGAGGTTCCCAAACAAGAACAGGGGGTCTGAGAGGGCTCAAACCAGCCAGTCCCAGTGTAAAACATTTAAATCTGTATTGGTAAGTAATCTCTCTTCTAGGGCTTATCTCAGAATATCTCAGTGATTTTATTTTATCCACAGACTTTTTAGAGGGACTGTCTGCCAGGCTGTGAGCATCATCCAGTGATTTCTCCATGGAGCCCATAAAATCGACCTGAGCTTTAATACTTCGTATAGAAAGCTAGCCAAGTTACATCTGCACTGGAGACCACAGGGCAGAGTAGGTACAGAGGGTAACTTTAAATAAGCTGCTGGGGACAGAGCAGTCTGGCTGAACTCAGAATGGGAGCATTTACCCTACCAAAAAGCTGGGTAAATTGGCCTAATTGATTTGTAGTAGCTCTGCCTGTCTACTGCTGGACTCATGTTGCTGTGTGAGTTTGGTGCTTTCAGAATGGCCCTCGTGGCTCTGCTTTACATCGCAGCGTGACACACAGACACAGGCCCAGGCTTGATTTAAAGACTGTAAGTAACAGGAATCTTGTTCATCCCCAGATAAGATACCCCAGTGATTAACTGCCCTCATTGTTAAAATTGTGCACGTTATTTATTAGCATAGACACAGTCTCCAAGGTTGACATTCTGATCTTAAAGGGAAAGGGTTTCTCAAGACCTTGGCTGATGCTCTTAAACCTCTTGCTTGCTTCTGAAGATTGCCTTTTTTTTTTTTTTTTTTCCTGACAATACCAGTGCTCCAAGCTGCAGGCAAGAATAGCTGTGTGCTCCCTGGTCTGCTTCACGCTTCTGTTCATCATTTCCTTATAGCAAAACACAATTTAAAACCCAACCATATAAAATGTAGTTCCCCCGGTGATTTATTTTATTTTCCCGGTGTCTGGAGACATGATGTACTCCTGTGCTCTCAGTGCTTATTAGCGTTTGGCCTGGCTGGTTCTTGTGGAAAATCATAAAAATATTTGGTGAGCAAAGGAGAGATGCTAAGTGCTTTGGTGGTCTGATCAGGGAGGGTGTTTAGAAAGACTGCATGTTTTGTTTTGAATGAAATGACTGGCTGTATCCCTCACTGATGGCAGAGACACGCCAAATTGCAGCAGAGTTCTGTATTTTTCTTTTAAATCATTCTTTTCATTTAGAATGTTTGAATGTTCTGCGTGAGTATCCAAACTGGTATGTTTTCAGTTTAAACTACTACTGGTGTTTTGGTGAAGGTAAATAAGCATCCTGACAAGGCAACCCTTGGAGCAGGCCAGTAGCCAAGGCCAGCTGAAATTTAATAAGACAGTTAGAGGGTGAATAATTTCCAGTGCCACAGAAGAGCAGGAGACATGGATAGTGGGTCTGAGTCAAAGGACTGGAAATCAACCACAGCAGGCTTTGGGTCAGGCAAGTAAGAGAAGGACTGGGCAGCTGAGAGGACAGCTTCCCAGAGGATACTGGTTAATGCTTCAGAAGTAATTGCATGGAGGGGAAAATGCTGTAATCAAACCTTATTAGCACCAGAAATATACTTTTCCCAATGTCATAATAAACATTGGGTTTATAGGGAATTAGAGGTATGAGTTCAGTTAAAACATTCTTCCTTAATTCAGTTTTAACAAGTAAACCAAATTTTGCTAGATTTTTCAGTGCTTTTGATCTATGCTGCTTTTGAAAGGAAAACAGGTCGGAACTCTTTCAAAAATATATTGAAATCAATAAATGTGGAAGAACAAACTTGAACTGAAATAATACTGGTATAAGACAATTGAAGCCTAAAACAGTTGCTCAATATCAACTTAACACCTACAAAATCAAAACCAGGAATCATAACAGATTATCAGAGAAGGAAAAAACCCTTCAGTATAAACCCTTGGGCATGGCTACAGTCATAGAGGTGTATGGACAGTGATTTTATAAGTAGTCCTAAATCTTGTGGACCAGGTATAGAATTACTATTACCAGCATCACTCTTGGTGTCACTATTGCAGCCACTTGATAACATTATGCTGCTGCTTGGACACCCCTTGGAGTCCTGGGATCAAAACTCATCCTAATTTATTCTGCTACTGTTTTGCCTTGTTAATGGAGTGGCTAGAGATGGGTTCTGCCTCTGGACCTTCCATTGCAGACTCTCAGCTGGTTCAGGGAAGTATTGGCCCACAATTTCATGAGTCTTCCATGAAGTGATGTGCAGGCAAGTGCTTAGGGAAGCTGAAATTCTAAGTTGGAAGCTCAGACCTTCATGTATCTGCCTGTTCTAGCCCAGGGAGAAGATGTCTTGGGGAAAGTAGAAAATGTGCAACCCAGTCAATATTCCATATCAAGCCCTTTTCACTACAGTCCACACTTTCTATCTGTAATGTATATGCACACACATAGGTGTTTTGGTTTGCCACTTCATTTAACTCCTCTGTGCTAAGAAAAATACTAATATTTATTTCAGAACACTGTAAAGCTTTTTTGCTGCAACGTCTGCTTTCTGATTCCAGGAGAACACTATGATGTGAAAGAACCTATTCAAAATCCATTGCATTCCCGTCCTTTTAATTTATGCAGTCAGATTTATACTCTAACTTCACATATCAGTTCTTGTCTACTCCTGAGTTCATTTGCTTTCATAGCAGACGGGGCTGCTGAAGTGGCTGCATACATACCAGCTTCTTACACTGGAATGATATTGTCCCTAGGTGGGTTTCCTCATAATTGCCACAGATCCTCCCAGAAATCCTGGCAGAGCACGGAGCACATCACAAGCTCAGCAAATGTGAGACCATCAGATGATAAAAGCCTGTTTGTGCTGCTCTTAACTCAGTAGGAGTAATAGCTGATTCTTCACATGCCCAAAGTGAAATTAAGGGGGCTACTCAAAGAGGTTGTGGTTACACGGTCACTTTAATCTGGCATAAATCTGGCTGCTGCTGAAAGGGGCTGTTCCACTGCTCTCCCCCCTCGTTCTCTGCACCCGGTCACTTTTTTCACCCGCTCTTGTCTGGCACCAGTGTTTATAGGGCTCTGCAATGAGCTGGGCCACTGATCAAGCTGAAGAGCAACTCAATTAGTTGTATGCTTTCCTTTTTATTTTTAATTTTTTAAATTTCTCATTACTTATGGTAGTACAGCCCCATGAATGCTTGTGCTGGTATAAGAGAGCAAAGAAATGAGTGTCTGGGGGGAAGAGGGAATGGAAGAACCACTTTTTCAGTAGCAGCCCAAAGGGCCATTGAATGATGGCCTGATTAGACTAGCAGTGTCCAACCCACACAAATGAAATTATCTAGGCTAAGCTGTGAACTTCTCACATTCCTTGGTAACTCCTCTGATCCTTTCTCCTAAGCACCTTCCCATTTCTCAGTAGCCACTGAACACTTCAGGTTTTCAGGTACTCCTCATCCTGGGAATCCTCTGCCCCTCTCTCCAGCAGCAAACACAGTTATCTGTGGTGCCTTTTTTTCAGTTTCTAGTTTCTCCAATCCCCCAACAGTCCTACGCCCAGCATGTCAAATGAATTCAAATTTCTTGTTTGTTCTCATTGTTTTTCCTTTTCACCACAATGTGCATGCCATCCTAAATTTTCCAGAGACAGATCAACCAAAGAAAAACAAGGTATTTTTTCCAAATTACCTAAACAATGAGCATTTCAGTTCTGAGATGTGGTCCAAAGACTATTTCCCCATTCAGTGAAATATTGTCCCAGTTGTGCAGAGCTCAGGGGCACCGTGCAGTATATGGTGGAGTTATCCCAACGCGAAGCAGTTCCTCAGTTGTGGCTCCTGGGTTTCCTCCTTTCCAAAAGCAGCAATCCCTGTTAGCATTGTGCTTGGCTCCGACTGCGCTCCCCTCCTGGCCGCCTCGGGCTGTGAGGGGTGCCAAACCAGAATTCCTCGGCTCCCCTTCCCAGCCCACCCCTTCCCCACCCGTCTGGGTGGGAATGGCCTCTGCTGGGACCTGCTGCACCAGTGGCTGAGGTAAGAAAAGGAAAACTCCTGCTCCCAAGCTCTACCACAAGAGAAAAAATCCCCCAGCCGCTGCCCAGGCTGGGCAGGTTCAAAGCTATGGCAGGAATCACTTCTGTAGCATCTGTGACTTGAACATGGTGTGAAAAGCGCTTGTGAGCGGCCTGGTTGCACGAGACTTGAGACCAGGATGCACTGCAAAGGGAAGCATCAAACCCAGTAACAGACCAAGCAAAACTGCAGGATTGTTCTGAAAACACAACTCTTCTAGGTCAGTGTTTTGCATCTGTTCGTGCTTGTTTTGGTGTTAATGCAGAGCTGATGCTGGTTATTGCTGGTTAAATGCACCTTCTGAATACAGTTTGCTGCAAAACAGCTTAAAAACCTCCACAGATTTCCTCCTCCCACCCATTGGGATGGAAACATGATGGAGGCTGATCTCACTATTCCACAAAGAGCAGAATCTGGGTGAAAACTCTTGTGCAGGTTTGTTATTTTTTATATGCATTGCTATCCATTAATTCAGTGATCCATCCAGATTGATAATAAACAAAGGGCTGACCATTCAATTTAAGATCCCTTGTTGGTAAAAAAATGACCTGAAGTGATGCTTTATTTTCAGATGGAAGCTCCAAACCCAGCTTGCTAGGATGTGCCATGAGGAGTACTATCATTCTATACAATCTGGCCTGATAGGAAATAGTTGCACTGTTAGGACAAAACTTAAGGTGACAGTAAGGCTTGTAGTAACTTTATTGCAACTATGCTGTGAGAAATCATACACCTAATTTAACAAAAGATTTGTTGAACAAGCTGGAGGTTTCAGCATAGATTTATCCTAATCGTTTTAATAAAAACAAGAGGGAAAAACACTTAGCTTCCTTTTAATTTCACCCCCCAAAAAAAGTTAAATGTGCTCTTTTTTGCTTTTTTATTTTTTGGTAGCTTGAAATGATTTCTTATTCTCTGAACTCCTCTGGTCTGTTATTCCCTCCCTGTTCTTGGAGCTAATTTCTACTTCTTTGTTTCAAAAAAAAAAAAAAAAAAGCTTGTATTTGTATCATCTCCAGACAGGTCACAGGAGGTACATTGAGTGCATGCTGGATATGTTACACATCTGGTTTATATCCTTCTCCACTGAGCCACTTCATATCCCAGAATGCAGCATTTCTGTATTGCTGCCATATATCAAAACAGAGACACAGACAGTGGAGCTAAGTGGACATGGCTATGAGACACAATTGAAATTTCCATTAATTTTAAATAGCCACTTTTAAGCACAGTTCCCAGTTCTTGAAGTAGGAGCAATATCAAACTGCAGGAACATGCAGCACAGTGTGAACTTCTCCACTAGGCAGAAAAGGCCAACTTAGTGCTCTGGGTTTTCCTCACAACAGCCTTTTGGCATTTGTATAGAATCCTGAGGCTTGTTTTAGGGACAGAAAAAAAAAAGGCATTTCTGTTTAGACAGAATTTGTCTGTCTCTCATTTTTCATGATATGGACTAAAGCAGAGATTGCTATGGCAACTGGGTTTTGTAGGTCGCTTCTCAGGGGCCCATGGACCAGTCTTCAGCAGAGGGGCTGATGCATGTGCTGTAGGTGACCTAAGGACAAATGCAAAGAGAAGGCCTTGGGTGCCTTCAGACTGGCATGCACTGCCCTTCCCTGCAAGTCTGTCTGCTTTCCTCCTGTGAGAGGATGAATCTCTGTTGCTCAGCACAGGACAATGTTTCTGGAGGCAGCGTGACAGGACTGAGCCAACAATAATCCCTGAGGCATGGCCACTGTGGGCCAAGAGATCCTCAGAGCACAGGAGAAAGAAGCACTTTATGCTGCCTTGGTCTTCTGTGGGTATGGCACAATCTCCCTCCAAAGGTGCTTTGTCCCAGAAGAAGGTTTGTTTTTTTTATCAGCATCAGAAACTTTCTTTGGGTTCATCTGTAAGTTTGAACTAATCTTTACTCGGATCTGCTTGGTGTTTCAGAGCAGTGCAGGGGCAGAAGCCAGGCAGGGCTACAGCCATCCCATGGTGTGTTGACCTGCTGTGGTTCTGAGGTGAGCAGGCAGTGCCAGAGGCAAGCAGCTTGACTGACGGGCTGACAGCATGATGGATGGGCTGCAGCCCCAGAGCAAGCAGGTTCAGGAGTGACTGGAGTGTGATGACCCTTAGTACTGCAACCACCCTGGGAAACTGCAACATCATGAATCAGGCATCCCAAAGATCAGCTTTTGCGATTGAAATCTCTGCTGCTCATAAGCACTTGAGATTGAAATAAAAGGCCCTGTCTGTGTCAGACCTGGGCCCTGAGAGATGTGACAGCAATGGGAGCTGGCTTAGGATGAAATGTGCTGGGATGAGGGGCAGCACCAACTGCCCATTGTCTCCATCCTTCCAGCCACCCCCCAAAGGTACGTGCACACCTGCACCTACACACCCAGATTCACTCTGATTTGTCCCTGGATTGAATTAAGCTGAAGGATCAAAGACCAAAGCTGGGATGCTGTTTCCACCCAGAGCATAGACAGCAACTCTGCTCTCCAAATACAGCTGGGTGTCTGTCCCTGCTGGCCTCTCCTGATTCAATCACAATACAGCCACAGGTCTTTTCTTCCAGCTCCCTTTTTGGAGTTGGCATTAAAGCTGGAAGCAGAGACATTTCTGTCTCTGGGTGGAAATATCTGTTCCAAATGCTTTTGAAATAGGCACATCAAACTTTATGACACTCCTTTTAGAATAGTGGATTCTATTTTCCTTATATAAGGTTGGCAGAGCAATTTTCCATGCCCACATACTTGCAGAGACTGCCTTATTCCTGGGTTTGGGGAGACTGGGTCTCTGTTAATTGAGTGGTGCACACCATTTCTAAATGGGAGCTTGGATTTTTGGAAGTATTACATCTTCAATTTTAGGTTCTATTGCAAGCATGGCTCTTAATAAATAATGATATACAGTGTTAGATTTTTAGTTAAATGAAAGCTTAGTGCTAATTTAAGCAGAACTAAGATACTTTATTGGTTTGCTCAGGGGATACATTCCACCCTAGAAATTTTAGGACAGTTGAGGTGATGTATTTATAGTTCCTAAGTACCCCAGCCTAATAACAATCAATTTGAGCAATGGCTTGCATTGTTCACATGATAGCAAAGGAGATCAGAAGGCCAGGTTTGTAGTACTAAAGTCTGGTGAACAATGTCTGAATGCTAATGGTATGGTAAATGCTGATCTCCCTGATCTTTAGTGACCACTACTACTGCTTGCAACATCTCATCAAGCCTGTCTCCCCCTGGGTGAACACAGCCACTGCAGTCCAAAGGTAGTACATTTGTCTGCAGAATATACAGCAAATGTGATATGAAGAGGTGTTTGAGCACTTCTCACTGTAACAGGACTTGAGTTTTAACAGGCAGTGTGAGGCACTTCTGTTCATGAATTTCAAAAAGAAATTACCAAAAGTACATAAGCTAATAAATACCTGGCAGCTCTTGTAATCCTCCTCTGCTGATAATGCTCTGCAACCATCTTACAGGACAGAGATAGCTGAAGAGCAAAGTTGAACATAAATGAGAGCCATGTGTGGGCTTAAATTGGAGCAACAGTTAAGGAAAAAGTGACCTTGCTGTCATTTCATATATTTTCTTGCCTTGTTTAATTTAAGGAGTCACGTTCTAAAAAAGCACGTTTTGGTGTTTCTGTTGTCCCTGTGCTTGTCTCTCTGTGCTGGTGATTTACTGTGTGTAGCCCAGAGCTGTAATCCATTTCTCCCTCTGCTCAGGCAAGTTGTTCCAGGCACACGTGTGTCCTGCTGCTGGCAGACTGGAGCCATGGGTGCTGTTCACTTCAGACCTGCTCTAGTGAGTGTGGATTCAGCAGCAAAGCTCTTGGTGCATCTGGAACAGAATTAAAAGCTCAGGAATAAATTAATTTGGTGTCTTGAACATTTATCATCCCTGATAAATAGGAGATAGATGAGCAACTAAAATGATAGAAGTAGCCTCCTCCTACCACTTGGCAGCCATGAATTTCAGACTGTGCAGGATGAGTCCTTTTCAAAGCAAATTGGAGGTGCATCAGCAGTCTGAGTGCATAAATAATGCTGCAGACCTTAGCAAGACCAGTCGGTGTATAGAACACAGTGCTAGTCTCTTCAGGATGGAGTCCAGCCCCAGCTCAAGCAGTGCTCTCTGCTCAGTGCACTGCTTGAAATCCATGCCTATGCTGGTTTGTTTGAGGAAAATCCCTCTTTCTTGGTTGGAATGTGACAGTGCCTTTGGGGTGAGCCACCTCTGGGTGCAGTTGGAATGACCAGAACACAGGGTAGCTGGTAGCAGAGCTAAATGAGATAATCACAATTTAGACCCTTAGAATCATTAGTGTTGTGTAAGAAGCCTTAACCTCCTCTGGCAGTGTAGCCAGAAATTACTCAGTGGAGGAGGCTGTGCAGCTGATAAAAACACCCTAAGCTAAAGCTGGTGTGGAGAACTGAGGTGGTCCAATTCACAATTAAAGCTTGGGGTGAGAAAAGAAAGATGTCTTAGGCCCCACAGGTCATAATCTATTGCATTTACAAGCTATTCTTAACCAAGGCTGGACTGGAAAGCTGCAGCTGATACAATTACACATAATGAATCCTATAGGCATGCACCAAAAAATAAATAACCTGGCTTCCTGTCAGCTGGGGGGATTTGGGTCTTTGACTCTATTTTTGTGATTGTTCACTTTGCTGAAGCTCATTGTGTTGAAGTGCCATGTAAGAAATGTTTTTAGCCCCAAAGCTGTATTAATATTTAAAATGTTTTTCTCAAGCAGTGCAACAGCTGTGCAAAGTGAAATAGAAGACATTTTTCTCTCTTTCCCTGAGCAGCTCTAAAGCATCAATTGGTAAACAGAAAAGGGGGAAAAAAAGAGAGAGAAAAGTTGTGTTTCTGCCATTGCTTTTATATAAAATACCAATTACACCCCAGCCCTCAAACCTCCTCCAGTGGGATAGATTTGATGTTAACAAAGCTTTGTGTATCACTGAAATGCCCTCAGATGTTAGGACTTAAAGTACTCAGTGACCTAGTTGACATACGGTGACTTATTTGATATGTGGTTCATACAAAAATACAGTGTAGCTGTAATGTAAAATAGCAGCAATATGTAATACAGGATAACACAGTACAGAATAAACTAGAAACAAATAGAAACCAATCAAATCTACAGCTGCACAATAATTCCCTGTACGTGTGATGTGTGTCTAGCTGGTGGCTGAACAAAAGGGTAGGTCACCTGATACTCTCTGCTGTGCAGAAACCTGTCCTTATTTAACTCTAAATACCTCTTAGTTGCTTCCAGGAAGAATTGGCTTTGTGAACATAGCATTTCAATAGATTTGTTTTTCAAGTTATTGCAGCTTTGTTTTTAGAAACATGAGGAATCCAACATCCTACTCTGAGAAGGGCTTTTTGGTGGGTTGGGATGCTGAACAAATGATAAATACATCCACACACTCAGTGTTCAATAGCACATAACTAAGGTATAAAGGAGTAAATTTTATACAAACTGGCCACACACACCTTGTCATTTCCCACTAAATTCAGGTCTTCCTTTGGCTCTATAAATTTATTGTACTACTTCTCCCATGACTACAGGAACAGCCTGACCCTGTTTTGATGGAGTGTTCCATTCCCTACAGATGAGTCCACTCCTGTTCCCGTGTGTGCCATGGCACCAATAAACTGAGCACAAAACCCTTTTTGTGGCTCTTCCTGTAGGTGCCACTCTGTGTTAGACTTTCTTTTTTTACAGATTTGTTTTTTTTTTTCCCAAAGCCTTGATTAGAGTCCTTGCCAGAAAAGAAAAAAGTACTCTACTAATTGCTTATAGGCTCATAAGCCATAGTTGATACCAAAAACAAAACAGTAGGATGGAAATCTTCCTCCCATTATGAATCATATAGTAGGTCACCAGTATTGCCCAGTGTCCCCAGATCATCATTTACTGAGGTATCCTGGAAAAAATAAAGACAAAGCACCAGGATGAGTTTGAGATTTGGATTAATGCAAGTGCTTTAAACTTCAGTGTCATGTTGAGCCTCTACTGGGCAGACCATGCCTATTTGATGGAAAAGGGATAGTTGTGTTAGCTCAGAGTTCATTGAACTTCTTCTGCTTTTTACTGGTTTTCATTTTAGTCCACATCTTTACCCCCAGACCTGAAAAAGGATTAAAATGCCAGAAAGGAGACAGATCACTCAGCGTTTCTAATCACATACCAGAAGTCTCAAGACACATAGTTCTCACAAGATTTTCTACTCTTTCTAGACCATAAAAGGCTGTGATAACCTTCTACAGGCCACTCTGATCTCCAGTCATTAAAAAAAAAAAGTTTTTACTGAGAATCTAAGCTAGGTTCCTATGCAGTGAACATATTCAATCAATCCAATTTCACTCCATATCTTCTGAAGTTATGTGTTCATTCATCAAGACAGAGAACAGCAGTCTTTGTTCCAAACAAGATTCTAATGTTCAAAACAAGACTGTAAGTATTAAAAAAAAAAAAAAAAAAAGCCCCAAGGTACTGCAGGGAAACAATTCCATACACACTGTTTGATTTCACATTGTTACAGGTGTTTGTTTTTTCTCTGTCTTTCCTATTCAGAAGTGCTCTAGAGAAGCCACACTGATGTGATGGGCAGAGGACACTCACCTGTTTGGCCTCCAGGAGAAGCAGACAAATACTCCATCATCTGAACAGCAAATGGGAAGTGCATTTTCCATGACCTTCACCACTGTGAGAGTGAATTTCCAATACAGCAAGTGACTGACTTCCTTTCAGTGAAATTTCTGGAAATTCCAGTCTGTGTAAGTACCTCTAGGGCATGTTCCCCTGAAAGCTAAGGGCCAGGCTGGTAGAAATAGCCAATTAGTTGGAACTCCCAGATTGCTGGTTGGGTATAGTATAGCTATTTCATATACTGTTTGTCTGGCTGAGGTAAAATCTTTTACTCTTGGCCTTGCTGAAGTTGATGCTTTGAAAAATTCCAGCTTTTGTCTCTTTTTTTTTTTTTTTTTCCCCTGAGTAGTTGTGTATTTAAATTAGAGTTATTATTTATCTACTCTTTATAGAGGGGTACTACATTTCAGGCCCTGGGCACAATCTGTCTTTTCAGTACAGGTTTGTATAGCACCTAACATAAAGTGTCCCAAGCTGCTAAAGATAATAAACATAGTAAGGTAATACCATGCTGTAAAGAGTGATACTTTTACCAGTTAGGCTGTAGCTTACATTTTGGGTTACTGAAGATAGAACAAATAGGACCTACAGTGAGAGGGAAAAGCTTCTGCAAACACACAAAGTCCTTTCTTAGGGTCTGTGTTGAATGGCAGACACTGAAAAGCCCCAAGCCAGTACAGTGTGCTGTGTAGAAACTTCCAACCATTTTTTTCTGTGGCAGAACTGGGCACACCCACATAACCAGGCAGACACCAGGCTGACATCAGCACCCACAGCAAGCAGGGGGGAAAAGCAGCCATTTGCTAAAGGGTTTTTATTTTGGTTTGGTTTGTTTTTTTCTTGTGGTTTAGAGGTGACTTTTCAATCATCTGAACTGAATGTTTTAAGAAAGGGAGTGAAAAGCAAGGGAGGAGAAGAGGTGATGCAGTATTTTGAGTCAACAGCCAGTGAGGGTTGTGATGCCGTTTATCTGCAGAAACAGTGGCATCTAGTGGGCAGTTTTTCAGGTGAGGAAGCAAAGTCAGCAGAAGCTGAATATCAAATGAGTGATTACATCTAAAAATATGTTATCTCTTTCATAGATGAAAGATTTTCCTAAGGCTGTTGAAATCCTTTTCTGTAAAAGCATTTGATAACAACCTATTTTGCCAACTTACCCATCTTCAATATGCAACTTTCAGAACACTTGGTGGTCCTGTTTTCATTATATTAAGCCCTTTCATGTCTTTCACATGGAAATTCTAATTATTCTCATGCAAATAATCATAAATCTTCACCCAGTAGGAAAGGTAGTGGTTTGGATGCATAAAAATGTAGCAGTTTTATCAAGATTTTAGACATGGGCAAAAATAAACCTCCAACTAGTGCTTGAACACACTTGATCTAGTTCAACTTTCAGTGATTTCAAGCACATCATGGCTTTGAAGGAAAGATCTGTATAAAGGAAGAGAACAAAAACACAGTAGAGCAGCCACACTGAAGGACTCTGAAAAAAGCTTAATTACATAATTTCTGGAGCTATAACTAAGTAATGTTTATGCAGTGTTAACACTTCATGCTCATTATGTAGGAGTTTTTCACTGCTGAGTCATAACAAACACTCGAGTTAATCTATTTATACCTGACCCTAAAATCCTGTTCTTTTATTAGTCCACTGCATTGCATGTAAAACACTGTGTATATTTTATAGATCTACAGAACTGTATAATAAGCAGGATGAGGGGTTGCTACATCCATGGCAATAGTCTAAAGTAGTCACACTCGTGCCTTCCTTCTCTCTTTAGACTACAGAGTTTGCCTATTGCTGAGCAAAATTCTGAAGGTCTGCTGTGCTGTCGTGGGCTCTTCTTTGACTGTCTCCTGGGTGGGCTTGAGGGTGTTTCTCTGATTAATCTGAGGGTCAAAATTTGTTTGTATGAGGGGAGGACTTGGATTAAATCTGTCAAAAGAGCTAGATGCCTTTAAAATATCTATCCTGGCTGTGTTCTTCATGATCACAAGATTAGAGAGGCCATGACAGGCTTCAGTCTTAAGGGTTTTTTTAAAGACTATTAACACTGTACCATTTTGTTTTCCCTTATGAAGTGGGAGAGAATGTGGAATGGAGACCTGGAAGTATTTCACCTTTCTATGATTGTAGTTTTCTCCTTGTAAAGTTGGCAATACTTAACTTTTCATTGCAGATACCTTTATGAGATCCTTCAACCCTAATGTGGAAAAGCAAACTTAAAACAATGAACAATCTGTCTTGCACGTGTTTGCTTTAGGATGTTACTGAGGTAGACCTAGAAGCTACTATTTAACCTAACCAGTTATCTAACTCGTGACTGAATATAACTAGGTGAGAGTTCTTTTATTTCAGAGATGTGCCTAGACTGGGTGGAAGTTGGCATAATTGGAATGGGCATGGATTTTTCTCTGCACAAGAAAAACAGAGCCAAGGTTTCACCTAATGACTGTAACTCCAGTAGAGATATGCAAATTGAGCTCTATGTACTGAGTGTTATGAATGAAACACACAATAGCAATCTGATTATACTTTTTTTACACTCCCAGATTTAATCTATGATTTCATCTTGACAGTAGAGGAAAGCAAGCCTTTGATGCTTTGAGATTTAAATGATTTCCTTGGAATCTTCTAGGAGAGCTCACTTACTGGAAGGACAAGTGTAGTAGGAGGACTGTTGATCTATTTCAGCCTATCAGATGCTCTGTTGCAGCACTAATTACCTTATATATCATCATAAAGCTGTGTTTTATTTTGCTACCAGTCCTCAGGCTCTCAGTATGACTGCAGTGAGGAACTCCAAAAGTTACTTTGATCCATTCCTAATTAATTCTATTGCCATTACAAATCATAACAGTCATGTAAGAGCCATCGAGATGTTTTTCATGTTAGCTTGCAGCTATCAGATGTTTATCATCTGATGGTACAAGTTGTTCTGTACCAAGGCATAAGTTATAAAGGCACACAGGCAAAAAGGGAATGACTGGATACATGTGCCTGACCTGACAGAATAATAGGGAAAAGTTGTTCAGAGAAGCTACAGAATGATTAGACTGCACCAGAGTGCCTCCCAGCTGCTGATCCTATAAAGTCCTCTGACATTTCCTTAGTACTTCACAATCCTCAGCCCCCCTTTTCCATTGATTTTTTTTGGTCAGTATATAGTATGGGAGATTTAAGGTAACAAGATCATCTGAAAATGGATTTTAATTGAGCTTTTATTATGAAGCAATACATAAAATACTCATCAGGCAATTAAGCATAGATTAGTGTTGCATAAATGTTATGTCTTCATACAATATTGTTACATAACCTAGAAAACTGTAATTAAGGATTCCTTTAAAGTTCAGAAAGCTGGCCTGCTCTTCATGTTTGTATTCTCCAATTTTCTATGGACCTCTCCTGCTAAGTTCCTTTTGCTTCAGAGAGTCTAAAGCTGTACCTTCCAATAGTGCACTCTGAGACCAACCAGTGATTCATTCTTGCCCTTAGCTCAAACTGGCAGATATCTTGATTGATTTATTTATGCATGCAGTCATTAGTGGTAGAAAATCCCTGGTCTATGACATATCTAGCCATTAGAAGTTTTGCTGTATCACTGGGAGTGTGCTGTGCTGCAAAGAGGTTCAGCTCTACGATGAGCACGTAGCCAATGCAGGAATAATCTTGTCTTTCTTAACACAACTGGAAGTTGTATCTTGAGTGTTCGTGAACAGATCTGCAGGAAGAAGAAAAAAAACAAAGAAAACAGAATTAAAAAGCTTGCTGACATTTGCCATACTTATAACACATAAAGGGTTTCAAATCATTTAAGCAGTTTTCTAACATTAATTCTTCACAATCGCCTGTGAGCAGCTGTTGTGAAGAATTCCAGTAGCAAAGTGAGCCAGCTCTCAGCTGTGTCTCAGCTGGAAGTTTTGAAGGCTGCCAACTTACCTCCTAGGGATGAGGTTTTGGAATTTTATGGTTTTGTTTTTAAATAAGTTTTAGACCTTTGGCTTCTTGCGGATTAATGTAGCTCCATTGAAGCCTACACAAGATTCGGGTTTTCAAAGGTATTTGGTTATGTACAGGTACCAGTAGCAGAATTTTAAGCAGACAAAGTGTGTTTTGGTCAGCCTTGACACGTCATCTCTGTGTTCTGCTGCTTAAATGCTTTGGAAAATGCAACACTAAATCTGCAACATTTATGTTAACAAGTTATCAGTGGGTGATATGGCATCAGTATTATGGTGATGGTTCAAATATATCCCAGGTGATAAATTTCATGCCTGCTTAAAGAACATAAGGGGAAAGTTTTATCCTGTTATAAATGTACAGATGCAAGTATATCTTTATAGCATCACAAACAGCTATTGAGTAATTGGGAGAATTAATGATTAACACTTAGATTTTACAATCTTACATGTTCCTTACCTCAGTATATCCCAGGTTTTTCTCTGTAGTGATATTACTGCATGCAAAACACACAAGGAAAAAAAAAAGGATGACCTTATCACAAACCTAATGTGCAAGGAGTACTCTTGATGTGTCATTTTGTCACCAATTGGCTTGTGGGTAGTGCCTGGTTTCTGAGCTGGGCTTTGGAGTCTATTTTCCCATTGAGCTTTATGATGCATATGATGAACAGAGGCAATAATGCAAATGATGCTATTACACTGATCATAAACAGAACTAATAATCCATGCAAGCTCTGTGAAAATGTTCTATGTTAATGTTTAGCAGCATGTGTATTAAATAGTGAATTGACAGCTGAGATGCTGCAGAACAGGCTCAACTGCTGGCAGGTCAGGCTGCATCTCTTAAGGATTACAGAGAGGAGTTTAGTCCTGCCACAGTCCTACTGAGAGCTAAGAGAACAAGTATAAGACTTAAACAGATGAGTTGGAAAAGGAGCACAAGCAGACAGGAAAGAAACAGGACCAATCTGAAGCAACGTTAGAATGTTGTGCAATCACCAATTTATATCCCTATAGCAGAGAAATGCATGGCCAAATGTTTAATTAACATGAACAGAACTGCAGCTCTGCAGTTGATGCCTAGGACACTTAGGCTCCCTGCCACTGCTGTGTTGCCAGGCACCTTCCAGCATGAGCTTCTTCCTCCAGCCATTGGTTATTCTCTTCTCTTCCAGTTTGTGGCTCTGCCTTTTCCAAGGAAGAACTATTCACCATCAAAGAACCAGATACATACCCATTGCAGGGAGGCAAAACCATTAGATTGGATGCACTAAATCCCTGTTGCAATGTGGGAGGCAATGTGGATTCAACCAGTGTTCAAGGAATTGTTCCTCTGACCTCTGCTCCAAGAGCTGCAGGTAAAGCATGTATTCCTGTTTAAAGAAAAGAAATCATTTCATTATATCATCACTCAAAGCTAATGTCAAGCCAATGAACCAGGAAAAATTTAAAGCTTATATAAGAGCAATTAATTTAAATTAAACTTATCAAATATATTGAAACAGAGTTGTTAGCTTGCCCCAGTCTAGCAATATTTAATGGATGACATCACCATCCAAATCAGTAGTTGATGAGCAAGAATTTTACAAAAATATTCACAAATGAGGAGTTCTGTGTACATATTTCTTATTTGCATATTGACACAGAAGCCTCTGTTAGTCCTGAGGGTACAGCAGAATTCTCACAGATAGGTCTGTTGTAGTCTCTCTTGAAAATGGATTCCTGCTGATTAAAAAACATTAACCCCTTGTAGGATTCCAAGGCTGTACTCAAAGGGTTCAAGTAAGTAGCATGTATCAGTGCTGATTGCTGGGATGGATAAAATAATGTGAATTTCCCATATTCATTTATAAGGGGGTTTGGTTTAAGTAACAAGTTATCTAACTGAAGTGGGCTATGTACCAAAAACTTGGCCTTCATCAGGAACAAAGTTTACTTCTAAAGAGTCCCAGTGCACATGGGCTCATAAGCTCTGTGCACACTAGAGGGGTTTTTCCAAAAACCCTTCCATTGCCTTGTACAGCAGGCATTGCAGGAGTGGAAGCTGTAGCATGAACCCTTGGCTCTGGCCACATACCCCTGCTGTCATCCAGATCTCTGCTCTTTGTTCCAGCCAGAGGGTTGGTGCCCTGGATGCCAGTGTTAGTATCCTGCATTTTGCTGTGCTTTGTCCTGGCAGCACAGGGAAACTTGGCTCAGATCCCTCTGTGAGCCTCCATTATGAATAGGACTATATGGCTGAGAAGATGCCACATGATAAAAAGTAGGGTCTTGGCCAAAGTAAGATTGAAATGTGCTGGTAGCATCAGTTATGTTTTTAAAACAATTCAAGGTAGCAGATCTCACTGTCTGTAACTGAACAGGCTTTTTGACTGAAGCAGCACTGTGGAAGTCAAATAGTCCCACAAAGAACTGCAAATTAAATTCCTCAGCTCAGCATGATCTGGCCAAGTACAAACAGCTTTTGCTTAAAATAGATGAACAGAGGTGGGCTCACTTCAGCATTCATTTCATTCTGCTGCACAGAATCCATGCAAAATCAGTTTTTCTCCTTAAGCAGTGGCAGAACTCTGCCCAGGGATACAGCAGCAATGTACAAAGGAAAACCTCCATGTTGCAAGGGGGGGTGGGCAATAGTTGCTTTTTTTTATTGGAAGATCTTTCCTTTCCTACTGTAAACCTTGACATTTAGTGAGATAAATACTATTATGTTTGGGTTTTTTACAGAAAGCCAGCATTGTTGTATAGAGAGGAAAAAAGAAAGAAAAATAAGGTTTTGGAATTTTTCAAGAGATCTTGGGTTGCTAATCAAGGTGGGATGGAAAGTGTCAAGGTCAGAGTAGCCAAGGTCAGTGGTCAAACACTGCTCCAGCCCTGGCTGCTGCTTCTCCCCACCTAGAGTCACAGCCTATAGAACATCTCGAGTTGGAAGGGACCATAAGGCTCATGGGGTCCAGCCCCCTGCTCCTCACAGGACTACCTGAAATTAAACTATATGACTAAGAGCATCATATGTATGCATGAAACTTCCTGTGAAATGGGTTTTCTCTCAATCCAACTTCTCTCCTGTTCTAGTTATTTTGTATTTACTCCGTAAGATACTGCTGGGTTGTGGTGGTGTATTAAGGATAGGCACAGATGGGAGCTGCACTCACACTCATTTTCAAGGCTCATTTAACAGAAACCAACCTAGTCTCAACTGCTGTGGACAGCAGTGAAGCCCATGCCTCTGGTTCTTGATTGCACAAGACCAGTAAGAAGCATGGTGCAATATTCTCATGAGAGCTTTGCTCTGTGGCTGTCACACCCGAGGAAGCAGAGCATCCATCAGAAGTGCATCGGATTCTTCTTGGCTAGTGCACAGTAACCATTGGAAAGGGAAAGCCACGAGCTGTCTCCACAAGCCTGGCACAGCCTGAGCTCAGTCGTGCAAGGTAAGCAGTGCTTTTCATGTCCTACAGAGTTCAGAAGTGTTCAGCACCTTCCTAAAGTGAGCCCCTTGTGCTTGTCATTCATGCACAGTCTATTGTGTGCTTTCTGGCTGCTGTGGGTTTTGTCTCTTCAGAACCATGTAATTTTAGCACAGTTTATTTACTTTGGAAAGAAACAGTAGTTTTAAAATACTTTAAGTACCTCTTGAAGAGTGCAGATCATATGTTACATCTTGTCAGAGCAGGCAAAACAGACAGCTCCTAATTCTTCTTTTGTTGTAATACAGTTTAGAAATCAATGTAAATGTTGCATGCAAAACCAATGCTGGTGCATTCAGCCAGCAACTAAAAACTTCCAAGAGATCACAACAAACCATCCTGTCTGTAGCATTCATAAATCAGTGAAAGTGATTTGAAAGCTAGTTCAGAACTACCTCAATCTCCACACTGACCACTGACACCTCCATCTCCTTTCTGCCTTGAGTGCAGAATGTACTGTAAGCAGAAGACATTTCCTGTTATTTAGTTTTTCAGGGACAACCTGATGAAATCCACATTTCTATAAATGAAAAGCCACTTTCTTCTCAGGATTTTGATCGGAATATCCACATTCTGCAAGCATCATTTCCTGAGAGATAGCCAGCACTTAGGAGAATGCTACTTAGCAGTAATTGAAAGAATGTAAAGGTTTTTTTTTTTTCTTTAATATTTCACAGAAGAACTTCTTAGAGGGGTGATATTCATAACAGATTGCTTGGAATTAAAGCTAAAGAAATTTAATACTAAGCACAAATATTTGGGGGGTTTTGGTGGTTTTTGTTGTTTTGTGTGGGGTTTTTTTTTTAGTTAATGTAATTTAAAAGCAAATATCATAAGTCACCCTCATTGGCTCATCAGGGAATCCAGCTTTGCTTGGTCTGTCTTCACGACGAGTTCTCAGAATCTGTTTGGCATCTTTTTCAGTCAAAATTGGGGAAGTGTCTAAAGACAGAAAAGCAGAATTTAGTGCAGAAATTACAAAAAAGTTAATATTTTATCTGCCAGTTGTAAAATGAGATGTCTCAAAACCTGATTTTTGTCTATATACAGAGTGTTCTTTCATTATAGCCCCTTCCCAGGGGATATTACATTCCAGGAGATACGAGTGGAATTTTAAACCATTTTTATACTTGTGCTTTCTATAGTTCTACCAGTATGAAGCAAACCCTACAGATTCATGTTACTTTCTAAAATGAGAAAATATAACAGCACCATCTAACCACCGACAGTAGTAACTCTTCAAACTCTGTTCTTTTTTGTGTTGCTTTACTTTTTAGGATTCTTTTTCAGTCATGAGTCAGACCCAGTTTCAAAGGAGAGATTTCCTTGAGCATTTATCTTGCAGGACCTTACTACAATAACATTAAAATAGTAATTGAGTAAAATTCAACTTTTTGGTTTTACAATAAATGACTGCAGTGTGGTAAAGCAGAGAGGAAAAAATCGAATACAATACATGATTATTAAAAATCAAACCATGGAAAGCCTGCAATATAAAAACAGTTAAGTATAAAAAATGAAATATGAAGATACTAAAATATAAGGTTAATGAACTAATACTATTGTAGTATGTGCTGCAAGTAATACCTACCTACCTACACAGGTTATATATAAACTCCTACCTGTAGAAGTGCCCATCAGGACCAGAAAGGAGACAAACACAAGTAACTTCTGCATTTTGATTCTGCTTTCTCTCAGTCTGTTCCAAAATGAGTAACGCTGACCGAGGCATTAGCCTATTTGAAGGAGCTACGTCAGTCACAAATGTTTGTTTATGCTTTAACTAATGTGAGTGATAGCATGATTTTGAAGACATCTGGTCGGAAGGCTTGAATTGGGCTATTATCTGCTCCCACATTCTCAGCATAACTCTGTTCCTGAGGGAAAGAGAATAGAAGAGCTTTTTTTCCACTTCAGGCTTCAGAGTTACACTGAAAATTTTAAATTGATGAAAATAAACCACGTCTAGGACGTGGTTTGTAGGACAAGAAGCGTCCAGTGGAGTATAGCGTGGGAAATAGGGAGTCAGAATTCATCAGCGGTTCTGATGTCCCGTTATGGGACTTTGCTTGGAGACCTGAGTATTGTCGAACTGCATTTGCACTTTTCAGGCTGTGTTTTGATACCAGCAGCCTCAGACCCGAGCACTGCAGTGCGTGCGTTGTATGGATTCACCTCATTGTTCAAGGTGCTGCTTTTAAAGTGCAAAACCCTGTCGTTTCCGATAGCGTTTTTGGAACTGCTGCGGGGAAAAGGGTCTAACGCGTAAGGACAACAGGAGGAAATGATGCAGGGCGACAGAGGCACAAATCGAGCGGTGATTTATCCCCAAGCCACCGTAAGGGAGCAGCCTCCTCCGCCCCCGTGTCCACGAGCGAGCTCCCGTTGGAGCCTGCCCATGTCGCGACTCTGGGGAGCCGCTGGGGATAAACCCGGCGCGGGGAAAAACAGGTCCCCAACCGCCCCCCCCCTTCCCG
>JANHGL010018572.1:0-11259 GCA_024611195.1 Ceyx melanurus
GGTGGCACGTGGCCAGGCTGCGGGAGCCACTGGGGACCCTCCTGGATGCCCCGCTCTGCTCCGAGCGGCGCTTTCGCCGCCGCGCTTCACGGACACACCAGAAGTTGTCAGGAGTTCAGCTTCCAGTGTTGATTTAAACAACCTTGTTTCCAGCAAGGCGAAGCCTCCGGCGAGGGTTTCTCAGCAGATTAGGTTACTCGGGCTTGTTGTGATTGGGAACGGGGATAAACGAACATGAAATGAGATTCCTTTTTAACCCAAACCAGCAACAAAGAAACGTGGGCCAAGCAGGATGGGAGAGCTTCTGCTCTGGGGTGCTGGAGGTGCCATGGGGTGATGCTCAACAGAGAGACAGCACCTCCTCCTTCCTTTTCCATCCCACACCAGTGAGATCCACATTTGGCACCAGCTCGCTTCACTGGAAACAATCCCTTAAAATACCATGGAATCCCAGACTGGTTTGGGTGGAGAGGGACCTTTCAAGTTTATCTGGTCCAACCCCCTGCACAGAGGAGACATCTGCACCCAGAGCAGGGTGCTCAGAGTCCCCCCAACCTACCCTGGGATGGTCCCAGGGATGGGGCAGCCACCACCTCTCTGGGCAGCCTCAGCACCAACAATTTCTCCTCCTCTCCAGTCTTAATCTCCCTTTTTTAGTTTCAACCATCACCCCTTGTCCTGTCCCAACAGCCCCTGTTCAGAAGTCTCCCCCATCTTTCTGACAGCCCCCTGAAGTCCTGAAAGGCCCCAGAAGGTCTCCCCAGAGCCTTCTCCTCTCCAGGCTGAACCCCCCCAGCTCTCCCAGCCTGTCCCAGTAGAGGGTTCCAGCCCTCCCAGCATTGCTGGGGCTCCTCTGGCCCTGCTCCAGCAGCTCCCTGGCTCTGCTGTGTTGGGGACTCCAGAGCTGGATCCATCCCTGCAGGGTGTTCTCCCCAGAGCAGATCACAGAGTATATGTTTATCTAGTTTATGAGCAGCTTCCCTACAGGAACCATCAATAAATGGGTTGCTTTCAGCTGCCCAGGGCATTGCAAGTCTCTGTCCCAAAGCCTCTTGCAGCAGGAGCCTCCTGCTGCTCCCAGCTTGGTTGGGAGGGAAGGATCTCTGCGGGCGGTACTGGGCTGAGCTGGGATGAATTAAGGGTGGATTAGGCAGCTGGACACAGTATCATAGTGCAGCCTGTTTCAGGCACATGGAGAGGTCATGGAATTGAACCTCCAGAGGGATTTTCTTCACCTGCTGGTGGAAAACACTGAAAAAGAGTATTTCCTTTCAAAGTGGAAGGAATGGTTTCCTTACTGGGGGAAGTCCAGGGTTAAGAACTGGGATCCTGCATGAGCTAGATGCACGATACTGATGACCCTCTGGACTAGTTCACCAGCTGCCTATTCAGCACACTGGACCTCACACATCACCCTAAAACTGCCCCCAGCCCTCCTCGTCCTCCCATCTGCTCAGGGCACTTTCTGCTGAGGCACCCCAGTTTAGAGAGACATCTCTGTCCCAGTATGGGGCTGATTCAGATTTGCTGTCAGCTTCCCACTGCTGTGCTCAAAATCTGTTTCTTCAGCAAGAGCCAGCAAGAACTGGCCTGAGCTTCCTTCTGGCTTTGCAGGGCTGTGTGATAAACCACACTCGGCAGGAAAACCGCACGGGGGACTGTGCTGCCCCCGCCTCTTCCAGGCCCTTTGTTAACGAGATGGATGATGGAGGAGATGGTATGGTGATTAAATCCCCATATGGGAGCAGGCTGGGCTACAATCTGCATTGGATCTCAAATGCAGATACATTTGAGAGCTGGATTAAAATTCCAAAAATCTCTCGGAGAACCAGAGGAAGGGTCCAAAAAAAAGGAAAGCTAGGATGGAATTCAATAAAAACAAAGGCGAGGATCAGAGTTTGGGAGGAACCAGCAGCATGAGCAGGGGGTCTGGCAGAGGAGCAACACATCAGGCAGGGCTTCCCCAGGCCCTGGGAATGTGGGGATCAGCTGGAAGGAGCTGATGGGAGAAGGATGGAAGAGAACCTCCAGCACTGTGCAAAGAGGCTGAAGAACTCTTTGGCTGATCTAGAGCAAAGACAAATGGGAGGTGAGACAACCCGCCCTGTGCCGAGATGAAGGGAGGGTGCAATGCACCATCGTGTGCTCCTGGGGTGGGCAGGGCACCCATGAGATGCCAGACACTTTGTACAGGGGTCACCAGCCACCAGCTGGGCTGGGAAAGAGCTCACGTCACTCTGAGGGGTGGAGAGCAAAGAGCTTTACAGCATCTCCTGACTCCTCTGAGGGCTAGAGGGGAAAATCAGGGAATGCCAAAAAAGGGCTTGTCTGGGAAGCACTCACACAACCCAGGGCTGATCAGATGCCTGGGTCCAGAGTGGTGCCTCCACTGCTGGAGCATCACCACCCACCCTGCAGCAGCCTCCCTGTCAGCCTGAACGAGGGGTGCTGGTCCCTGGGGGACACCACCCCACAGCAGGGAGGGAGGTGACCTCCTCCATCACCCTCGGGTGTCCGAGTGGACCCTGACCCACAGCCTCATCTAGAGGGTCACCAGCCCCAGCTGCACCCAGTGCTTGACATGCAGCACTGGGGCTGTGCTGCTGTTGATGATGGGAATGGGAAACACTGACAGATGCTTCAGTGTTCAGCAGTGCTTGTAAAATATTAATCTTTTGTAAAATAATAATCAGGATCTGACTGTGTGTCAAGTTTGGTTTTTGGTTTTTTTTCCAAACGTGAGTCAGTTCCAAGCACATCCAGCAACCCCAGGTCAGCAGGCTCCCATTTTTCTGGCTCACTCCTTCCCAATCTCCTGCCAACATCGTATTCTAACTCACTCATGTCTGTGCTGGCATCAGGCCTCCCCCAGCCCCGGGGATGTCGCAGCCGCTGAAAGACACAGGCCGGGCTCTGCTCTTAAGGAAGAGCTGCCCCTTCTGGGGGAGCAAAGACACCAAACCCCAACTGGGGAACCATCCAGCTGCTCCATTTCTTCCCTGTCGCAGCTCGTAGCAGCCCAAGGTCGTTACAAGCAGGAAATTCTTAATCCAAAAGTGAAGGTTAAAAGCAGAGGGCCAAGAACGCTGCGGGGACGAGGAAAGCTCCGTTGCACCAAAAGCCATAAATCAACCAATTCTCTGCACGGGGGCCAAGACCACACGTTCCAGGCTGGGATTTAGATGTGGGAGCTCAGCCCCAGGCAGCCTCTCCCCGCTGTGCAGCTGCCGGCCCCTCGCCCAGCTCTCCCTGTCACCATCTCTGGCTGATGCTCTCACTGTTTTCTAACCTTCCCATGGCAAGGAAGGAAAATTGTTTCTCCAGCGCGAGCCACTGGCTGACGAACGTAAATCTCTGGGTTGTGTTCCTAGGAACTTAATAACAACAGGCTGAAAAACCAGCCACGGGGTGCTAAAAATAAACAAACTCATGGAAGAATTTGGCTCGGCCTCATTTCCTCACGTGATGCCTCCTGCCTGCAAGGAAACATCATCTGCACCGTGCAGAGCCCCGGAGAAAACTGCATGGAGCATGGGAGAAAACCACTCTGGCTGCCTTTGGTGGAGCCCCAATGCCTGTGCCACCACCCAAACCCTCGTGCTGCTGTTGTGCCCAAACCCCCACCCTTTGGTGGCCTTGGATGAGCGAGGCGGAACCATCCCCACGTGCCCTGGGGACCTCAGCCAGGTTGGTTCCCATCCCCGAGGCACCCCGTGAGAAGAGGAAGGGAGAGGGACTTACTCGAGGAATCGTGTGATGTACTCGCGGCTGCAGCGGGACCAGGTGAGTGGGGACGTGTCATACAGGAGCTGTGGAGACATGATGAAAGGTCTTTTCCCAACTGGCTCACAGTCATTGCTGCTTCCATCATGCTGAATCCCAAAACTGTGTAAGAGCACAGTCCCACAGGGGAGAGGTGAGCTGCACGCCGCTACAACCCGCAGCCTCTCCGCTCCCCTGCGCGACACGCGACGCCAACGGTGCCAACCTGCCCAGCTCCCCGGGCACTCGGGGCACTCACAGGACCTGGGCACCACAGACTTGGGTTTTTTTGGGTTGGAAGAGACCTTTAAGATCACTGAGTCCAACTGTTAACCCGCCACTAACCCCTGTCCCTCAGCACCACAGCTCCACGTGGATCTGGCCGTGTGGGACAGGACACTGCCCCAGACTTTGTCTCGTGGTTTTATTTCAGCTTTCTGACTGAAAACTCGGCCAAGAAAAGAAGCAATGAAACTATCAAACAGATCAAGTAAATTAAAATACACTGGGTATGTTGTTTTGCCAAAGATATCACAGATCCCCAGGTTAGAAGGGATCTCAAAGATCATCTGGCCCAATCTATTTACTGTGAACTTTAATGTCCCAGTGATCTTGTCAAAATTTAATTGCAAACAGGGCAAGCAAAATTCTGTCACTGATTCTGTATGCAAACCCTGTCCTGAAACTTCCTCATGGGCAACCCTTCTCTCCAAAGCCTTCAGCCTCAGCAGCAGAGGACAACACCCAAATGCAATTTGTCCTGATTGCCTCGGACTGATTTTCACTGAACCTGGGGCAACCAAAAACTTCACTCTGGAATGAAATTCCAAGGGTCAGTCCTCATGGAATCACTCTCCCCATCTCCTCCCAACCTCCACCCGTGACGGAGCTCAGAGGGGAGGAGGAGGAAGAGGGTGGTACCTGTGTCCAAGCTCATGGGCCACGGTGAAGGCCAGGGGCAGTCCCGTGTCCTCGTTGATGTTGCAGCTCCTGTGGGGCTGGCACATCCCCGCCACATGGGACAGCCCCAGGGTCTCACAGGGTCTGTTCATCGCCGCACAGATGTCCTTCCTGGGGCCACGGACAGACAGACACAGAGCAAAGAGGGGGTTGGAAAGCAGCAGGACCCCGGGGTGATGCAGGAAGGGGTGCGGGGTGCGTCCCAGCCCGGGGGGGGAAGAGGCCCCGACGGCGGCCAAACAGAAGTGAGAATGGAGACATCCAACATCTTTCCACAACGGAAAGATTTACGACCTTCCCTTTCCCCTTTCTCCTCCCAGTATCCCCAGCTTATTATTAAGCCTGATTAATGGGAGCTGCGAGCCAGCCTGGCTACGTTTATTCCGTTGTATAAATAAAGCTGATGCTGGGAATAATTAAGCAATTACTACGTGGCTTGTGGAAGCACATCCCAGGGGTGCTGTGGTCCAGGGCAGAGGAGCTCCAGCCACCCAGGAAGAACAACTCCATTGAAGTACAAGGCCTTGAGTGCCTTGGGTCTGCTACAAAGCAAGCTTCACTCGGAAGAGAAAACTGCTGTGGGTTGTGAATCATCACACAAACCACCACCAGGCTGCCAACGGCCGAGTCAGCGCAGCCTGAAACCATCAAACTGCGTTTTGACTGCAAGGTAGATAAACTTGGCCAGAGGCACAAATTCCTTCGAGCTTCATGGGAGGTCAGGGGCCTTCTCAGAAGCTCCTCTGCCAATCCCAGCAGCAGCTTCCAAGGGGAAAAGTCGAGTTAATCCCTGTGTACATCTGCTGGGAGGATCCCGACGCGCTGGGGCTTGGCAATAGGGCCATGGTGAAAACCTGGCTTGGAAACCTCAACTGGGAGCTGTCTCCAGGTTTAAACCTGAGAGTGGAGACCAGTTCCAGACACTAGCACCAGGTTACCTTCAGATTTCATGTGACGTATCTTACACACAGGATAACATCTCACAAGGACAGTGAGATTTCAACATCTCCAACTGAGCTGCTCCTCTGGCTGCCCTGCTGCCTACAGCCACCAGTGCTGCCTACAGCCACCAGATGGGTTTCCAGCTCCCAGCACAGCACCTACAGCACAAAATCAGAACCTGGGCACAATACCTCGTGAGCAGGACTGCGACGTCGTGATGCAGGGGGTGGGAATCTCCTTTTATGTTGATGCTCTTCTGCCATTTGCAAAAGCTTTTCAAGGTGTTGTCTGCGTGGTGGGAGATTTTCAGATCCTCCTGCCAACAGAGTTAAGAGTCTGCTGTCATAGTGCTGCTGGGGCTGTTGGGTTTTCACTATGCACTGGGGAAGGGTCTGATCTCAGACATGGCAGAATGGAATCCCAGACTGGTTTGGGTGGGAATGAACCTTTTAAACTCATCCAGTCCAATTCCCCTGCAGGGAGCAGGGTAACCTGCAACCAGGGCAGGGTGCTCAGAGCCCCCTCAACCTTACCTGGGATGGTGCAAGGGATGGGGCAGCCACCACCTCTCTGGGTAGCCTGGGACAGGCTCTCACTATCCTCAGAGAGAAGAACTTCTTCCTACTTTCTAAATCTTCCCTCTCTCACTTTGAAGCCATCACCCCTCCTCCTGTCACTGCAAGCTCCTGCAGAAAACCCCTCCCCAGCTTTCCTCTGGCATTTCAGGACTTCAAGGGGGCTACAAGATCATCTCCCTGAACACCCCCAACTCTCCCTCCAGCCCTCTCAGCATCGCTGTGGCCATCCAGATGGAATTACTCCATGTTTATGGGCTGTAGGCTGGTGGGAAGAAAGCTCTTTTCTGCTTTCTTTTCATCTGTGATTCAACCAAGACATTAAATCATCCAGTAATGGGGGTTAAGAAACACCACAGGAAAATATCTCGTCCTGGCTGGTGGCAAAGGACACGGCCAGGGAGCCTGTCTGGGCAGCTTCAGGCTGCAGCTGGGACCACAAACAGGCAGCGACTCCGCTGCCAGCTTCTCAAAAATTCCTCTAAAAATCAGCCCCTGGAGCTCCTCTGACCACACTGACCTCTGATTTACTGGGGCTGCAGCCCACACAGAGGACAAGGGAGCAAAGCACGGGAGCATTTGTGTCGTGCAGCCCCATCCAGGCCATGAAGACAGCACAAGAGAGAGCTCCTGGGCTTTCAAGGCCACTCTGCCTGTATCCCAGCCCTGCTGCCAGGACGGAGGGTGAGTCACTGTGTTTGCTTTTGCAGTGTTTTCTTTGTAGCCCTTGTTTTCTTTTTACCTCCTCGTCCTCCAGCAGGATGAGTCGCACGATGGCAATGTTGATGGGGTTCCCAATGCTGGAGTGGTGGAACAGACCTGCCACCTGCAACACACAAGAACCAAAGAAATAAGGCCCAAAGGAAAGACCCTGCCCGCTGACACAGCTGCTGGCGAGGACACCTGCAGGGAAACACCAGCTCCAGGGGAAGCTACTGAAGGTTGTTGACAACATCTCAGGGAGTTCCCTCAAGTGAAAGACCAGACCAGATGTGGACCTGGACAAAAGGGCTTAAATCCATTTAAATTAATGTAATCTGTGTACAACACTGAAACTCAACCAGAAACGCCTGGGGGAACAACCCTGCCTGCACTCCTAGTGGATGTGCTGAACATCTCAAAGGCAGCCTGTGCTCTCTGGCTGCCTTCAACAACCCCCAGAAACCCAGGGATGTTACTGTGAGGTCCTCTGCCACATCCCACCCACTCTTCTGGCCATCAACCAAAGCCCTCTTCTGAAATGCAAATAGGTGCTACCACAAGCAGCAGCAGAGTGAACAGACTAAACCAACCCACACCAACTTTTCTGCTTGTTTGATGGCACCAGAAACCCCCCTGAGATTTCCCAGTGGAGACCACCACAATCCAGTGCACCTTCACTTAACCATCCTCGGTGGCACCTGCCCAGGGAAGGTGTTCAGACCTCTCCTGCTGGCGTGGCTAGTGCTGGCACTGGCTCCAACAGCAGCTCCCACTGCAGGCACTGCCAGCACCAGGTTCAAGGGAGTCTGAGCCAAAACTCCTGTGTCCCTGCAGGCTTCTCCTCCTGTGAGGAGGTTTCCTTATCACACAGAAGGTGGTGGGTGGCTCCTGTGCAGGCTCTGGGGTGGTTTCAGCTGGGTTCCCATGCCCAGGCTGCCTGCAGATCTGCCTGGGGAGAGCCACAGTGGCATGGCCACGGGTAGCACCCACCACCTCCCTTCCCTGGAGCATCTCTGCCTTTGGGCTGTCCCCCTGGGAGGCCACATTATCCATCCTCATGGTGGGAAGGAGATGGGAAACAGCCCCTTATCTCCATGGGGAAGGTGAAACTGCTGCAGCCTGAGGTGCTCCCACCTGCATGGAAATTCTGACCTCAGGCTTGCTGGCACCAACCCCTCCCTGAGCACTAAGCAGTGCAGAGGAGCCACCATGCAGGTGGGAACAGCCTGTCTGGTGAGAGGTTTGCTGAGGTCCCACCAGGGATGAATCCTGTCAAGCCCAGAGTTCTTTGTGTCTCACAGACATGTCCCCAGGGACTTGGTGGCTTTGTGGTTGAGAGGAGCAGGACTCACCATGTTCATCACAGTCAGCACGTACTTCTCAATGTTCTCACTCCCATGGTATTCAATCATCTTGGTGTCTGCCACCACCAGGGTTTCCACCCACTTCTCCTTGCTGATGGAGCGCTGCTTTATTCTCCTCTTCCTGTGGGGCCTCTGCCTCTGTTCCCATCTCTCCCTCCGCTTCTCAGACCTCTCCAGGCTCTCCTGAGATTCTGAGGGATTAAAGGGGAGGGGAAAAAAAAAGACATATTTTGTGAAATGTCTACAACTTCAGTAAAACTTTTTCTTTTTTTTTTTAATTGAAAGTAATAACCTTTATGATGTTGTGGAGGAAGCTCCACACTTAGCCCCATAACCGACGTGTATTTTGCTGTGCTGTAAGTTCCAACAAATCTCTGGGGGGGTGAAGTCTCCGACCTCAGTTTGTTGCATGATAGAAAATAAAAATAAATAAAGCCTTTGAAGTCATTTCTTTGACTGGGAAGGGGTTAGCAATATTCCACCAGGAACACGGAGCATGTGCATTGACATGAATTCAGAGGCAACCCTGCAGTGATGCCTGTGCCCTACAAAACTGGATGGATGTCCTGAGCCAAATCCACATAATCAGTGCCTGAGATGTCACAGGGCACACGGAGCCTGAACCCTGCTCCTTCCCAGGGAGAAGCCACGGGAACATTCACTGGGCTGAGCGGAGACAGGAGGAGGAGGAGGAGAGCTTGGATGCTCCTCAGGCAGCCCAGCAACTGGGAATTCTCATGCGAAGACTTTTCCTGTGACGCTGCTCCAAGATCAAGGGCAGGGTCAGCCCCAAGCTGGGTGAGGGCTTTACAAACCCCATCCCACACAGTGGGAACTGCTTCACGGCCGGGTTCTGAGGGCTCAGCCTTACTCTGCTAACAATGGACTTCCACACTTGATGGGCTACACTCTGTGTGAGCTGTGAAAGAGTGTTTCATCCCCCAGCCTGAAAAATCCCAACTATCTGGATAATTTGACGAGCTGCTGGTACCACGGCGACGGTTGGATGGCAGCAGCTTCCTCGGGGCTCCTTTCCATTGTGAGCTGCTGCTCAGCATCCAGCGGGACGTGAAGGTACTGCAGAGAGGATGGTGTGGAGGGACGCCAGGGAGGCTCCCGTGGCATTTTCCCCCGTGAGACCCCCTCGAATGCTCGCCCAGCTGTGCACACACTGCACCAGCTATTGACACAAGCCAAGCAGCACCAACCAGCTCAAGTCCATCTGGCTGGGGGGAGTTTGGCAAAGAAAAGCCACAGCTCGGGGGTATGGAATGAAAGGCTCGTGGGAAGGAACATCTTACAGGCTTCTGGTTCCCTTCCCAGGGTGTGGGCATCACATCCACTCTGCCAGCCCAGCCTACAGTGGAGAGCCACGTGCACTGCACATGGGCCATGGTACACCCAGGGAAATTCATTCAGAGTCCAGAAGGATCTGTTATGATCATTACCATGGAATCACAGAATAATCATTTGGGTTGGAAGAAACTTAACATCACGGAGTCCAACCATCCCCAGCACTGCCAGGGCACCACTGACCCCTGTCCCTCAGCACCACAGCTCCACGGCTTGGAAACCCCTCCGGGGTCACAGGGACTCCATCCCTGCCCTGGGCAGCCTGGGACAGCCCTGGATACTCCTGGAGGGGAAGAAATTGTTCCTCACCTCCCCTGACAGAATCTGAGGCTTGTTCTTCTTATCCTGTCAAATGATGGATGCTGGGAGCCAAATGGTGGGGTTTAAGACTAACGAGTCTGTGGAAGCAACACAGGAGGCTAAGGCTTGGACCTGCTCCCTTTATCTTTCTACAGTGTCCTCCCTAAGAATCACGGGACTCAGCTGCTCTCAGCTCATTGCAGAAAAGCAAGAGGAAGGGGACAATACCTTGCACACCACAGGTTTCCAGTGGAGCTGGTGGCTTCCTGCTTTGTTCTGATCCATGGTCGGGTGCCTGGCGTTTGTATATCCTGTGGGGCTGTGCCACTCCATCCTCCTGAGAGCTGCTGGACACGGGCTCGATGAAATAGTCCTCGTTCATGAGCTGAAACACACCTTTCTGGCAGGAAGAGACAAAGTTGTCACCATGGAGCCATCTGCATCTAGCACAGACTCACACTGAAGAACCTGGGAATGGGAGAGGGTTTGCAACATTTTCCAGGAAGAAACAGGTCTTTAAACAAAATTTATGGATATTTTGAGCTCTCAACTCCCAGACATGCCAGCACAGAGTGAGCATTAAGAAAGCAAAAGGTTAAAGAGATCCCACTGTGGAATCAGTGATCTTAAAGGGCTGTTCCAAACAAAATGATTCTATGATTGCATTCTACAGACCCACTACCTCTGGAGAACCCCAGCACTTCTGTCATCCCACAGTGCCCACTTGGGCACGGGGCTCTGCACATCACAGGAGCTGCCAAGTAATATGGTAACACTTCTGCAACCCCCCGAGGCTTTACACCCTGCAGGAGCTGGATGTGAGCTCGTGTAGACATGGACATTCACCCCCAGGTCCTGAGTTTGCCTTGACAAGTGCTGCCACTAGAGCCTTATGTGTGAAAGTCACTTTGCCTTTCAGCAGAACTTCCACTCTCACAGGTCACTATTGCCCTCAAAAACACTGGCAGTGGAATAAGGCACCAGAGGTGTTCACAGTATGAAAGTGACCACGAACACCTCCAGGCTTCCAACACCCTGTTTTCAGAGGCACTTCTTGTAATCCTACGTTTATACCCTAGAAAGTGGAGGCAACACGAGAATTGCTCTCTTTGGGAATCCAGACACAAGCAAGAAAGCACAGCCCCAGAAATTTCCCAAACCACTGGAATCCACAGGAAATTTACAGTCAGCTCATCCTCCACCACACCAAACCCATAGAGTCACAGAATGTTAGGGGTTGGAAGGGACCTAGAAGATCATCTAGTCCAACCCCCCTGCCAGAGCAGGGTCACCCAGACTAA
>JANHGL010018574.1:0-24288 GCA_024611195.1 Ceyx melanurus
ACCTTGAGGTTAAAAGGGTATAAAAAGAGCTGTAAATTAATAAATAAAGGCTTCTTGGCATCTTGGTGAAGAAAATCTTCTTTTCAAGAAGAATTCTCCTCCTCCAGCAACTAGCAGATAAGCAACAAGAAATTATATTTTCTTCCCTGCTGTATGGTCTGATATTCTCATGTTTTTAATCCAAACACCTTTTAGGTAACTGTATTAACTCTGTTTCCAGGAGCACAGGAACTCCATCACCCATGTCCCCTAGCCCTTCTCCAGTCAGCTCTGTAGGATCCCAGGGGAGCACAGGGGCCCCTTCTCCATCTCCTATCATCAGCATCCCACAGCGTATTCATCAGATGGCCGCCAACCACGTCAGCATCACCAACAGCATCCTGCACAGCTATGACTACTGGGAGATGGCTGACAATTTGGCCAAGGAAAACAGAGGTAAGTGAATCAAGGCAATGGACTATTCTGCAAGACCAACATATGATTTTGATCAGGAAAGTTTTTCAGCAGGAATCCTGTCTTCAAAGTAGGACTACAGGGGTGATTTTTTTTTTTCTTCAGTCTGCTCCTAGTCTGTTCCAAAATGTCCCCAAAAGGCAATTTTGATAGCTGTTTTGCTCAAAAGCACCTAATATTTTTCTTTATTTGGACTGGTGAACAGACAGGTCCCAAACGTAGCTATGAGTAGCATGAGTAGCTGTCCGCATCATTCTGAAGACAAAGGTTTGTGGGAGGCAGTGCAGCTTCCTGCCTTTCAAAGTCATGAGTCTGGATGAGATGCATTTAGCCAAATCACGTCAAAAAAAACAAGAGCACAATTCCTTTCTGCAGAGGAAGGAACTAGGCCTCCCCTGATCCAAGAAACACACAGATGAGAACAAGGTGCCTTGCTCCCTCTTCAGACCAACTTCTCTTAGCTGAACTGGTTTCCATGAGCATGTGCCTCAGCATCTGACTTGATGGTAAAGTATTCCTTGGATTTCAGGCTATGTATTCAAGGCAAGGACATGGACAATATTCAAATCAAAATGAGGACACCAAAGTATAGAGGAGTACATATGGAGGGTGGGGTGCTAATCTCACATTGCAGGTGACGGAGCTTTGTTCAATACAAACAACAGAGTTCAGAGAGCAACTCAGTTCACACTGAAAGGGAGACAGGGATACAATTTAAGTTGCCTAACTTACCAAATGCCATTTGAGGTATCTTTAGCTACATTGCCACTCCAGAAGTCTCCTGTACATCCTGTGTTAGATCTGCCAGTCCAGGCTGTATACATGTACTGCCTGAGAGAATCTCAAATGGCCCTACATGCTTCTAAGAAGGCAATTGAAGGAAGTCCCTGGAGACTAGTTACCCAAATTACACTTTTGGCTGGGTTCACGATGCTGTGCAGCATGCTCTGTTTCATGTCATGGTAGCTTAAATGTCTAGCAGATGTATAGATAGACACTTCTGTGTAGAACTTTTGATTTAGTTGTCCTTAATCTCAAAACAAATCTTGCCCAGCATCTGTTTGCTTTATCAAGACTCAATGGAAATTAATGAAAAGCAAAGCTGAAGAACTCAGTGTTTTGTTCTTTAAAAAGAAAATTGTTGTGCATCAGCCTGTAACATCATGAACCACATGGTTTTAACATTAATCTCACCAGCACTAAACCTTCATTCTCATTAGATGTTCAGCTTGACTCAATTTGCAAAAGAATAAAATCTATTAAAGGGTGACAAGTAGCAAATACAGCTTCATTCTTCTGATGCAGACTTTTTTTTTTTCTGTTTTTTTGTTTTGGTTTTTTTTTTTCTCTGTAGATTTTTTTAACGACTTGGATGCATTGATGGGACCTATCACCTTGCACAGCAGTATGGAGCATTTAGTTCAGTATACTCAACAAGGACTTCACTGGGTGAGGAATAGCTCTCACTTGTCATAATGACTGTGTGCTATTCCCATGGACAGTACACCCTTCATGGATAATTCAGTTATTCTGGACACTGTGCTACAGAAATAGTCAACCACAGCATTGATCCAAACAAAGGTGAATACTTCTTCAATATTGAACAGCTTTTTTTTCTGAGTGTAGACATGTATGTGTGCATATGTACAATATACAGTGATGTCTCTTCAGAATGAATTATTCTGTATCACTCTCCAAACATTTTCATACACTCAAAATACTATGAAGAACTGATTTTATTGCACAAAACATACCCTTTCTATTCTTGTACTGAAAAACTCAGAACCCAAAATCTCATGGGTTGATTAAACCAAGTACAAAAAGCATAGATCCCTATTCAGGAAAGCTCTCCTAGATTCTTAACTTTAAGCTTGTACTGAAATCTCTTGACTTCAGCAGAGCTTAAGTACATGCACATTGAACTGCAATGAATGAAGGCAAACCATAGACATGGAGAACTGTCACTGCAAGCATGGACACATCAAAGAAGTTTCAATGTTCATATGCCAGCTCCCTGTTTCTTCCCCACAGGGGCACACAGAGGAGTTGTGTAGTCTGCATTAAGTTGGAAAAAGATGGCATTCTTTCATGTGCAATAAGTTTCAACAAATTGCATGCATTTCTTTATCTCCTGTCTTTTTAAGTAACTTTATTTCTTATTCCGCTCCTCACCAACACTATAAACAACAGTACCAAGTAAAAAGAGTGAAAACAGACATGTTGATAGCAAGAACTTAAAAGATGGTGGAAAATTGCATTCTGTTACTAACAATAAATAGATACATGAAAAAAATAATGGCAAATTACAATCCACTTAGTAAAGAAAATGTGTTAACTTCATCTGCATACACACAGAGAGCCAGAGAAATGCCTAGAACAGTTGTTGGCTTTGCATGGAAAGGCTTCGTCCCACAGATTTTTACTTTCTTACCCTTTTTCATCTAGCAGAAGTTTGCAACATTTTCTTCTAGGCTGTATGAGAGCAATACATGCAATTTCTGTTATCTGGGAAGATGAGTTTGCTGCTCATCAGACTAAGAACTGTTTCCTGTCATAATCCTTTCACTCTTAGTGCATAATCCTCAACTAGGCTTTAATGTTTCTTGATTTATGGAATGTTTTCAGTTCCTGTTGACAGGCTGTGTTTTACATGCCAGAAGAATTAATGCCACAATAATTGGAGTTTAATTTGGGTCAGCTGAGTTCAAGGCCAGTTCATATGAACTGTGCTTCTATTCAGTGCAGTTTGTTCATTTTCAGGGGTTTTCACATATTCAGTTTTCTCTCTTTGTATTGGAAATACTTTTCTTTTTTTTTTTTTTTAATCAGATTTGCAGCCTTTACTCAAGTCAGCAGCTGCAGTGGCTTTCAATGGACTGTTCTTGTCCAAGTCACTGTTTGGACCCTTTGATTATTGTTTTCTGATTTGTTTATATACTAAGGAAATGTGAGTACAAAAACTCTTCAAATAGAAGATAGAAGTAGATATAACCACTGACATCAATGGTTGATTGATTGATTGGTCCTTTCTGCCTTTTTTTTCCTCCCCTATATTTGAAGAACTGCATTAAAAAAAAAAAAAAAAAAAAAAGAAACCTGAAAATGCACCACGTTTTCTTAGTAAAACATCCTTGGTAACACAGGCTATCTGTACTCTGTGGTAAAGAGCAGGCTTGAGAGCACAGAGTCCCATGTACTTGCATGCTTTTTTTTTGTTGAGACTGCTTACCATAACTCCAGCTATTATTCAGAGCATTTACCCTGTTCTTTGAAGCAGCTCAGTGGGGTAGCTATTGAGGAACTGCTCTGCCCCAAACCATCCTGTGCCCATTGGTGCTCAGATATCCCAAGATAAGTCCTGGTCTCAGGCTGTGGTCAACTCCTAGCACAGACTTGAGTGTTACAGTATGGCTGACTTTAAGAGTGAACACAGACCTGCCTTTAAATGATAAAATACACATCATCTGAGTCCTCCCATCACTCTTAACTTTGGCTGTTACCCACCCCAATAGGAACACAATTTGTTTGGTCAAAAGTATCATGGAGAACTTAATTGGTGCCTTTCTGTTTATCACTTGCCTGATCTCCAGCTGTAGAAGTCTGCCCTTGTTTGCTGGACTAGTAGCAATTGATTATGTCAGCTGTTTCAATACCATATGAAGGTATTGTGGGATTTCTCCTCAGATCAGGAAAGTGAAAAATTCCAGTTAGATTAGTTTCTGTTTTCTTTGACGGTGCCTATGATGTTTATCTTCAGATAAGTTTGGGGGTTTGGGAGCCCTTACTGCTATTTAATGTTGAGAAATTTTAGAAGTGACATATATTACTTGCCTTAAATGGAGTTTAGTTTTTGCACATGTGGCATTTGAGTTTCAAATATGGAACTTTGAAGCATGTTTATTTTACTGAGATCGGGATATTTTTCTTAATCATGATGAACTCTTTGTATGGATGTAATATGTCAAGAAACTTCAAAGAAATGCAAGAATTAATTCTGTCCTGTTATAACATTTCCAAATACTAAAGATCTCTTGTAGATGATTGTCCTTTCTTGTACATTGTTCTTATATTGAATTATTCCAGCCAAAATACCCATTGCTTCCATGGAAAAACACATTGGTTTTAGTTTTTAGAACTGGCATCATTCTGTGTCGCCTGGTGAGCATACTGAGCCTTAACTTGTGGTGGTGCAATAGGAAGAAATAGCATCCATTTACACTAACTAGACATAAAATGGATTAGAGGTTTTGACCTTCTCTCCATAGGGTTTCTTGCAGCTATACTATGCTGGTGATGTTATTTAGAATACTCTTTGGTGCAGATTATTTGCTGTATTTGGTTGCTGCTGTTTAGATGACTGAATGTGGCATGGTGACAACGAACACTTAATTTCATCTTCTTAGGACCTGGCCTGGAAAAATGCATGTGGCATATAGGTCTTGTCCAGTTAAGCATATGCTCCACCTTAAAATATCTGAATAGTTTTAGTCACTTTGACATGAATTGAATGCCTTCTTTGGCATTGCATGAAAGACAGTGACTTGTCAAAGTCCAGGAACATGTAGGCTTCTTGATGGCATTGCAACATCCAGGTTCATTTTGGGAAAGTAAAGAGTCATTCTGTATAAATTAAGAAGAACTTGGCCTTAACCCTTTATAGTACTCCATGGTGGCATGAGTGACAGGGAAGAACAAAGCATATGCAGAGCCTCAAGTCTGGCCAGAAGCCAAGCGTTGTCCTCCCTGTCACATGGCAGGATACCCCAACCCCTTGTTTGCCTGTTTCTTCAATCAAAATATCACAGGGCTCCAAAGGAAGAGATTATAGTGAATAGAGGACCTTGGGTGAAGGAGGCTAAGAAGACCAAGCCCTAAAGTGTAAATAAAAACACATGTGTAGATACTGTAAATCTAAATAGTAATAAAAGTCACTCAGCATGAAGGATATTACTAGTGCCTACCATTGATCATGAAATATTCATCACTGAGCAGCCATATCACCTCAGAACTGCAGTAGCTGTTATCAGAATAATTTGTGTAGCTAATTAATTTATAAGAAATGCACCTTTGGGGCTGTGCCATAGTATCTCTTCTGTAATACAAATGTTGACCCATTTTTTCATGGCTACTGATTCAAATCTACATTACTGAAATGTCAGGTTATGTTTTTGCTTTGTTTTGGGGTTTTTTTTTCTTAGATGAGGACATATACTTAGACCTGGCTAATCTGTGCTTAGTTTATCTACACAAGAGACTGTAGTAGTCA
Organism: Ceyx melanurus; assembly: GCA_024611195.1. Classification (NCBI taxonomy): domain Eukaryota; kingdom Metazoa; phylum Chordata; class Aves; order Coraciiformes; family Alcedinidae; genus Ceyx; species Ceyx melanurus. The sequence continues at coordinate 5,720 of JANHGL010018574.1, forward strand.
CCAGCCTTAACGCATGTACAGTGTGTACTATTCACTGATTTGTTGTAGGCTTTAATCCAAATGAAACTGGAATTTGAGAAATTACTTGGATTAATGGCATCTGCCTCAGATATCCTGCAGATGTGACATTAAATGATTTGTGATTTTTAAGCAGGAAAGGTTTAATTTTTTGTAAATAACAGTGGATTTCTTCCTTGATATTTTAGAAGAAGTTGGGTTTTTTTAAATGAAAATATTGTCAAAGCAATAGGGCTTTTTTTAACTCTCCTAGATTTTCTGGAGGGTTATGGGTTCATTGTAAATGCTATATTAAGAATATCTCCTTCTGCAATATGCCTTGCCTTTACATAATCCTCTTAATAGTTAATATGTCAGAAAGAAATGTTTCCTTTTCACAGTGACAGCAACATTTCCCTCCACCATTCAGAGAGAATCCTCAAACTAAAGAATAAAATTTCCTGGCACAAGAAATACAAGCAATGTCTGAAGAAATGGACTTGTTAAGATAACAATAGAAGTTTGGCTGGTGGGGACCTAACGTGCCTCTCATTTTGGTATCATTTTGTTAGCATTTATATCACAGGTTTAAGCTCATTGTGTTCGAAACTAGAGAATTAGTCTGATTCTCATGTCTTGAAAAGGTCTAATCACCATCATAATTATAATTGTTACATTAGCTTATGTCCTGTGCACCAGGAGCTGGGAAGGCTTGTAACCCTTGATAAATTTGTCAGAATGGGTTCAGAAAAGCACTTGGATGATCTTACGTCTGGTCTGTCCCCAGAACTGGAGAACAAGGTCTCTCACCAATATTGCTAGCATCAAAAGTTTGCTATTATAATGTCTCATAAAGCTGCAGTTTCCCCTCATAAGGCCAAGAGTCCCATTTCCAGAGTTACTGGTTGCCATGCTGTAAATTGTTCTTAAGGTTAACAAACTGGGAAAGTCCCTTCAGGCCGTGTTTGTGCTTATCTCACTAAAGCTACATAGAGGAAAAAACATGCAGATTTGGATCATCCAGGGCTCTGCCATTCTTTCAAGACTGTGGTTTTCCTCAGTGAGACAGGTGAGATTCAGCTGGGGCTATTTCTTCGAGTAATTCCTCTGCCTGCACTTGCTGTCTGTCTCTCTTGCTCTTGGTAGTCCCCAGGTATGCCAGCACTTTTAGGGGGGTTTCTTTATTAGCAGCCCAAGGTACCTTTCAATCAGGGTGCTGGAGCAGGGAGCAAGTAACTTAAGTAGCCTTGCATAAAGGGTCTCACTTTCTCCCACAAAACCAGCAGCAAATACAACAAGGCTCCTTCTCTTTCCTGATCTGTGTAGCTTGAATCTCAGCCTCATCCCTACTGCTCTTGCAGGACTCCAGAGGGTCCAAAGAAGACAACAAAATGATGAAAAAATGGGGATTTCCACTGTCCCAAGGCACATATTCCTGTTTGGGAGAGAATATAGAGAACAGCATGGCTCATAAGGCACTCAGGTCCCCTGTTTCTCATATGTGCTAACACAGGGATACTTAACACTTATCTGCTTCATAGGGCTTTATGAGAATTAATTAATGTTTGCAAATCACTTTGTATCCTCAGAAGGAAAGTGCTGTAGAAGAACTATTGGAAAAAAATCTGCTAACTACACTGGATAAATGTCACCCCTGAGTCCAAAGCTACAAGACCCTCAAAATCCTTAAATAGCACATAAGGTCTCAAATGCAAGCACCAGAACACACAAAACTTGCACTTGGCACTGAGGGGAGTCACAGCCTGGATGAAATGGACATTCCTGGAGTATCTTTAACTGTGATCCTAGTAGAGAGCAAGAATCACCACAGCACCTCGCAGAATCACAGGTTCACTGAGTGCTGTGTAGCCATTATAAGAATTTCAAATATTTTTTTAGGTCTTTGAGCCACTTTGTGTTTCTGTGAAAGAAATTTACCTCCCCAGTTGTACCAAGTGTATTTCTCATTAACAGCCTCGCACCCAGAATCATCAGAATTATTTGAACCATTTGTTGCTCCAAATCCAGCTTCAAATAGCTACAAATTAATGGAAATTTTCTCTTAGAATGGTGCATCGCAGAAAGAACTAGTCACTTAAAAAAACATTAAAAAAAGGTCTCTCTTGAAACAAAATACATATCTGTTTTCATGTCCAATATAAATCTGTCCTCTTTGCATTGAAAACTGTTTCCTCTTGTCCTGTCACTATAGGCCCTGATAAAAAAATCTTTCTCCATCTTTTCTTCAAAGTACTGGAAGGACAAGGTGCAGTCTCCTTGATGGCTTCTCTTCTCCAGACTGAACAACCCCAACTCCCTCAGCCTGACCTCATAGATGTCCCATTCCTATGATAATCTTTGTGGCTCTTCTCTGGACCTGCTCCAACAGGTCCATGTCTTTCCTGTGCTGAGGGCTCCAGAGCTGGGCACCATACTCTCACTAGAGTAGAGCAGAGTGGCAGAATCACTTCTCTCCATCTGCTGGTGACATATCTTTTGATGCAACACAGTATGTGATTTGCCTTCTAGGTTGTGAGTATCCATGTCCAGCTTTTCATCCACCAGTATGCCCAAGCCCTTCTCCACAGGACTGTTTTCAGTCACTACATCCCCTGTCTGTACTGATACTGGGGTTTGTCCCAACCCAGGTGCAGGACCTTGCACTTGGCCTTGTTGAACCTCATGAGGTTTACTTGGGTCTTCTCCTCAAATCTGTCAAAGTCCCTCTGGGTGCCTAGGTGTCTGGGGGTCTGCCTTAATCCGTGACAAACAAGTCTGTCTTCCATTTGCATAAGGTGTGGTATGGAAAGATGGGAACTTGTGGCTTTCCCCAGCAAATCACACATAACTAACTAGTGTCATGATCAATACAGGTACTATTTTTTTTTTTATCTCCTTAGCATTTTATTTTGCCTTCCTAGTCCCACAGTCAGATCTTCCTGCAGTTCTAAACATTTTTTTTTCCTCATCCCCCTCTCCCAGCCTGTGCTTATGACGAACAGGACAAGGTAGAGCTGAAATTACTCACAGAAAAAAAATATATAAAGGATCATACAGAGCTGGTCCAAGCAGCTCAGGATCTTTCTGCTTCCTTCTCATTCCCACCCCACCTGTGGAACTGGCACTCAACCTTCTCTCATTATTCCTAGCAAGAAACTTCAGCTCACTCCAGAGGTAGAGGCTATGTGCACAATTTCTGGTGAGCTCTTCTCTGCATTGGAAGGTGTATGAGAGAGACCAGAGCCTGAAAGCCCTTAGTGCTGGTGATTCAAATACACTGTGTGAAGCAGCAGTGTAGCTGGAGGGGTCACAGCAGCATCTCCTGGCCCAGCACCTCTGACTGACATTGTGTTACTGATCTGACTGAATGAGTGTTGCTGCTTTATGACCCTGCACTAGAACCAGAAGGAACTGGTGGTCTCACATCAGTGCAAGGACCTTTTTCAGGCCATTGAGGACACACAGTAAGACTTGTAACAATTTACTGGGGTTAAAGAGAGAATGGAATGGGTGAGAAAAAAAGGTCCTGATTTAAACACAGAAGTTGGGATTCACCTTGTCTTGTACATGAAGGTCTAAAATAAGCACAATGAATCACAGCCTATAAGTGGTTGTTCCTGTTCACTGGCTACAAAGGGAATTTTGGTGCTGAGTTCAGATACAGAGGTGCTAAATTTCATACCCCAGTTGTACCTGTTGCTGAGGCTGCTGAAATCTTAGGATCTTAGGATGCCCTGATGCAGGATTGGTCTGAGATCACATTGGAAGGGAGCAGATAAGCAGGAAAATAGGTCAGCAGTAAATGCATTTATTTCTAAGATGTTTAAGCATACCTTTTAGACTTGGACCATCTCTTGCCCACTCTAAAATTCACAGGGTCCAAATCCAAAGAAGTAAGTAGTTTCTTGAGTACTGAATGTGCATTTTTCTTCCATTAAGATACTGAAATATTAAAAAAAAAAAAAGTAGGTGCTTTTTCCATATGTTGTCTGGAAGTAGAGCTGGCTTCCTTTAAACAGGAGAAACAGTTCTTCTGTAGGTGGCAAAAGAGATGAGATCAGCTGTGAGTCCACGAGACCACTATAACACTTTTTTATGAAAAGCCAACAGCATTTTCTGATTCATTATGTGAAAATGGCAACTTCATCTACAGTGAATAGCCTGTAGGCCACCCAGGGCCACCTAGAGCCTGTGGCCTGCCTGCAGACCAGCAGTCCCATAGCAGCTCCTTGGGCTGGCCAGGCAGCATCCCTTGCTGTGGGTGGAGGCAGAAGGAGCAGTGTTGTGTTGAAGGCTTCAGAGCAGTCAGATTAAGATGTGCTCATGGTGCCACTGGTAGGCTATTTCCACACAACATCAACAGGAGGTAGAGAAGCCAGGCCGTGTGAGAGCTGCTCTCTGGACAGCCTGAGGCTAACTTCTGGTCCTTCTGGGCACAGACATCGCTCCGTGCTGCCCATGGCAGATGGAGATAACAATGGCTGTAACAAATCGTGGCTGCACACACGTATTGGTGACAGCAACTCCCTGCTTTCCTGGGTATATTATTAATGGAAACCTGAGCTACAGTGGTGTCCGTTGACCAGGGCCATGTAGCAATAGACATCCTACATAGACTCTCTTCCATGGAGTTATCACCACGAAGAAGCCAAAAACAAAACATTCTGTGGGTGGGAAACAAACAGGTGAGGAAGGCAGTACAGTGTGGCCAAAAGAACAGGATGCTTACATTTGCCATCGCTTCTCCAGGCAGTTGTGATCACTACAGTAGTCCTAATTCCACCCTCCATCCCGTTTCCCATGCTGTGCGTAGCACCAATGGCAATGCTGTGGTCCCAGTGTGGGATCCAGTCACCAACTTGCCTCCTGATGGGCGTGCTGGCAATGCAGGCAGTGCACAGAGAGATACTGGCACGTGGAGACTCTTCCCACCTCCCCTTTTCATGCAGCAAACTTCTAGGTGAGGGTCCCTGGCCAGATGAGGTTCGCAAAGACCAGATTTATATTTGTAACAAACCGTGGAGTTTCGTTTCCATCTTTTGTTTATAGCGACAAACATCAGCAGATTTTTGGTGAAATTATTCGAGCCAGGATGGCTTCATTTTCAGGTCACCAAATATTGCTCATGGATTTCTCTGAGGATGTGCTCACCCAACCTAAACTATAGCAGTTTATCCTCCTACTGACCGTAATCCCATGGTACATCCACATACAGCCAGCAGTATTGTTCACAGTGGTTAATAGAGTGTTCTGTACAGTAATTTATGCTGTAAAGTATGTACATATATCATGGTAGCAGTCATAAACATTTTAAATTGCCTTATTTGTTAGCTCAGTTAGCATTTTCCCCCTTGCTCCAGAATGTTTTTTATCTTTTGCATTAGGGGTTTTTTTTTTTAGTTACTTCATTTTGACTCAATTATCAAAAATATTAATAATAATAATTTGGTCTTTACAGTAAATAGACATCTAAAATTTAAGTAGAAATAGTAAATTCACTGCCCATCCAACTAATATAGCTCTGTTTATGATTAATAATAAATATGGTATACTCTTGTCTGTGCATCATAGTATATGCCAGAAATCATATTCAACTTGTGATCAGTACAAACAAGAGCTTTAGTAACTTTCACCTCTTTCATTTTTCCATTGTGAGACAAAAAATACAAGTAAAAAATAAACTACTTAATTTTAAATGTTCCCTGTGAGAGCTCTGATCTTATTCCCTCAGGCAAAACTCACATTGGCTTCAGCAAGAGCCTTATGTAAGTGAAAGTACAACACAGGGACATTACAGAAATAAATGCATCATGTATGAACGGTACTTGTGCTTTGTAGTCCTTTTCTCTTTAGTAAGAAACAGAAGGAAAAAGCTGCATCTTTGTTCCACTCCTTCCTTTTTGCTGCCCAAGTAAAAAGCCCAGATTCGAAACCAGTTGTATTTGTTCCATTTGCTCAAGCAGAACAGAAATCTTCTGGGGATCAGTTCTGAGTCAAACTAGAAAATACAATAAAATTTTGCTTTTGTTTGTTTTCACGTTCAGTTATGTTACACAACTAAACAGGTTCATGTGTACAAAGGCAATGAAATTATTAATTATGTGTTTTACTGTTTGGAGATTTTGCTATGTCCACTGTTCATATAAAACTCATGTAGCACAGTTTCTGGGATGGTGAAAAATCCTACTGTAATGTAACAGAATGAGCCTTAAGGATTTGTAAGAATAAGCACTTTTATATTAAAAAGCAAATATTAATTCATCAGTAAGATTACTTTTTTAATGTGACAATAAACCATGAAATCAACATCCTTCTGTCTCAATTATGCCTCATCTGTCTCTTTCTTAAACCCTTTTCTGAGGGGAAAAAAAAAAAAGCACCTGGTTTTGTGTTATGGTTTTCAGGTCCCACCTGTGCTCCTGCCTAAGACACCTGCCCTTCTCCACACTCCCTTCACAGGGGAGCTCCTTTGAAACTTTTGTACAAGGAAGGGGGAAAATCTTCTTCATCAAAGCAGATCTTGTTGTAAGGCACTAGATTTAACTGAGGCGTCTGACACAAGTAAAGCCATGATAAGAGGCAGCTCTGTGGGAAAAGGAGAACAGAGCGATTGCTATGTTTTAGTGAGACACAGGATGAGCACATAACCAATCCAGATGTTCCATTACTTTTTTATGTAGAAGACAAGCCCCTGTACCTTAAGACCACTAAGATCTGCAAGAAGTGCCAAAACAGCTGTGATGCCAGGGGTTGGCAGAGCAGCAGTTCACAAGTTTATAGGCCAGTATTATGATAAAACAACAACAAATACAAGTACCAAGAACCTCTTCATCCTTCTTTCCACTGCCCACACACACACACATACTGTTCACCAATTATCTCCAGATTCGTACAGCTTCTTCCCACATAGGACTGCCATCTCTGAGAAGTACTGCTTTTTGGGGCCCAAACCTAAATGCTGATGGTTTAACATGACCCCTTTGGAGGTCATAGATTCTGGTGGTTCTTTTCTACTCAATCAAATATGTGGGGAGTTGGGGACTGGATGTTTTCCTATTTCTTACTGTGGAAATTACTTTTTCCCAATCCTCACCTGACAATAAGGGCGCACACTGGCTGAATGTCTCAGGGGCAGCCCAGAAGAAACCATCTTCCCCAAAAATGTTCAGCACTTTTGTGATTCACCACTATAGGCGAACACATGGCTTCAACGGGCTGGATCCACTGAACATTGGAGCATATCAATGGAGAGCTTTTGTTACTGAGGATGGGGAGCATACTTCAGGAATAAACTCTAAATTATGACATGCCGTGTTTGATTATGGGTTGACACAAGACATTTCTGCTCTCCATCACCACCAGAAATCTCAGGAGGAATGATATTCCCCAGGCACTGCCATCACTGCAGGTTGGAGACAGCCTCCCCAGGCATTGCCAACATGCCATGCACCAGAGGGACAGTTATGTGTAGCTGTGCTTCTGAAACCACCAAGGCTCAGTGGGAGTCTACTGCTATCTCCCACACCAGTCCTGGTTCAACTCCATTACCTTCTGATGGGTTGGATCTTCAGCACTGCCTCTCTCTCTCTAAATACTGCAGTGGTTTGATGGTAATCTGGCAAAATATTCATGCAGAAATTAACTTCCTGATTTGTTCCTCAAAAACATAATTCAAGGTCAGGAAAGAAATCAGGCACCACCGAAATGAAGACCATTACAGTGATCTAGTCATACTTCCCAGGAAAACACAGGCCATATCATTTTATCAGGGGATTCCTTTATGAAAGGCTAATAACTTGATGAAAAGAAGCCTAATCTTTTATTAAGACATCTAATCTTGATTTAAAGACACACAGCAATGAAGGATTTGTTGCAGATCTTGGACTGCTATTTGCTAAAAATTCTGCCCCAGGGCTTCACTTTGAATGGTATCAAAGCCAACTGCAAGGCCAAATAGAAAAAAAAAGAAACTCAGAACCTGAAGGTGGAATATGTGTACTGAAATGAGGGGAAAAAATGGGGAAGCTTTGCATTTTAGGGGAGTTTCTGGTCTCAATTTATAGATGTACAGACAGTAGCATTTGCTATTCTGAAGCAGAATAGGCTGTGATTTTCACTAGACATGCAAAACCAGAGACAAAACATGAAACATTGCAACAAGCACTGCTGAAATGCAGACCCTGTTCCAGTCCTTTCACATTTGTGTCAATCTCACATTCAGAATAATGTGACTCTTACATTTTCTTTAACTTAAGAATAGGAACCAGTAGCATGTGTAGCATTTCTTAATTTCTTAAAATGAAACCCAGGCTACCCAACTGTCTGAATAAGGATTATTAGCTTGAAATCTCCTGTACTATTACGAATTACAAATCAATAGAGATGTACTGTTATAATCTCTCCTAGGACCATTTATGCAACTCCTGACAGCGTGAGTTTCTACTGATTTTATTTTCTGTAGTAATTTTTCAAACACTGGTATTACAAATCAGCTATAAGAAGCTAAGGTTATGTATTTCAAGAACTATGACTTGATAGTACATATACCTAAATGTATTTTAAAATAATGGAAACCCCAATCCTACAGATACAGATCTTTATTTTTGTTTCTATTTTTTTTTCCCTATTCCCCAGAAAATAAATTCTCAGTCCCACAGTGCTATAGACAGCTCATGATTTACAAACCCCTTCAGGTTAAAGCAGGGACAATGGACACTAAGCACAGGGAGTATATCCATTTTGAAAAGCATCTGTAGAAAGGGTAACCATCTTTGAAAGATTGCCTTGAGAGATATCCTCAGTCCTCCCACTGCTGGCATGCTTCTCAAAAAGTACTAAAAGCAAGCTTTTGCAGCTCTGGCTAGTTTAGGGTTTAGGCATTATAACAGGACACATCATTTTACATGCCCGGCCCCAAACAGAGCATGAAACTGGAGACCCTACTCCAAGCTGCACATTGTTACCAAGTCCTTATTTGTGACACCAATATTTGAAAATTACTACAAAAAATCCAATCAGTAGAAATTCACACTCCCAAAACAGGCTCCACAGTCCCAGCACCAGCCACAGCGCCAATCCCAGCATCCTCTGCCAAGGACCTGGGACATGGCACCACAGTGTGTGTGCTCCATACTTAACCTCCATTCTTGCACTGACTGGCAGCAGTCAGTGATTAGTCTAACTGGTCCTTTGATGTGATCAATAGAGTAGCTCTTCCCAGCACTCTAAACTCACTAACAAACTGAAAATAGAGGAAGTTAGGAGTGATAAAAGTTCTTTAAATTTCAAGGACACAAAACAATAAACAAGATGTCATCTGTTTGGGCAAGTGGCTGCAGACTCAGTGGATTGTTTTTATAGCTCTCTTCACGATGCTGCATGGAGTAGAACCTTCAAAAAGGTTTAGATGGAGCAGATATAATTTGTTCTTGCTTCATCAGAGCATAAATTTTGACTAGGGAAGGATTTAAGGATCTATGCTTGGGTCCTGTTATCTAGCCTGAGTTAATAGTTTCTTATCAAAGCCAGGTATCCTATGCTATGTATTAAGCTGTATGAGTTAAAACACTGCAGGAGTGGAGGATTTAAGTATAAACTCAGTTAATTCATTTTTGTACACAAAATTATTTTTTCTTGCTGTTTTACATCAATCTCACAAAACTCCTCACCTTCATCCAGACAAAGCCACACAAAGAGGACAAAGCTATATCGGCCATCTCCAAGTGTAAGATAGGAGTGAATTGATACTTCACATGCTTTTATAAAGCTCCTGTGAAAGCATGAATAGGTGCTTTGAGAAGATGGAAGGCAGTGGGAACCCTGAGAGTAATCCAAAATTCATTTTCCATTTTGCCTTTATTGTGCCTGTGTTCTGAAAATTTTACACTAAAGAACTAGAAGTGACCCAACTGGGTTTGTTTCTTCAGCTCAGCTATTCTACTCAGCTTTCCATTTGCCTTACAAATGCCAATTTAAAACACGTGCGTCAGGCACAACTGGCTCATAATGAAGAGATGACATTAAAATTATATTGCATTTATTAAAGCAATAAAAAGACTCCACTAACCAGTGTCTTTTTAATTTTAAGTAGTGTTGCAAATTGTTCACCATCCTACTTGCCCTCTCCAAAATTAACTGGACACATCCTAATAACCTCTACTGCTCCTTTTCAATTAAGACCACAGAAACAAATGCTTTGTGGATTTCAGCACAATGTATCACAAACCTCAGTACTAAATCCTCTCAGGAAGTGGCACTTTCCCAGGTAATATTCCTCAGATAACTCCTGAACTTTGCTCAGTCAACTTCCAATTCACTCTTAGCTTCCTAGTCTTAAGAATTTACTCCTTTCCAAGACTACATGTTAACATGAAAGACACCTTGGTTTATCTAACCCAACACAGCAAAGCAGCACTGTTGTATGAAGTAAGTTCAAAAACAAGAAACAGTTGAAAGTCAATTCCTTTTTCAGCCTCAAGAATGTTTGGGGATTTGCTTCTAGAAGACAGGACTTTGCAAGCAGGGCTCCTGCACAATAAAATACAGCCCCCAAGAGCTGCACAGGAGAGACAAAACTCCAAGAAAGCTTTCTGCACTGAGTCGTAACAAGATGGGAAGTGGGATAGTCTATGTAACTGGCTTCCCAGACAGCCTGGGAAGTCATTGTCTAATCCTACATAAATTATTTGTGCCTTTGCAAGAAGCAATCCTTATGAGAAAAGAAGCAGAGGCAGAAAATGAAGCACCTCATCATCATAACATTTAGTACACATGGGCAAACGAACATATGTGTGGTGGAGCAGTTGTCACTCTTCAGACACAGAAGGTGCAGAATGGCTTTGCTTGTGTTACAACTCCATGTATCAACCTGGTCTGAGTGAGTTGGAAAGGATACTCCTCCTGCTAAATATCAAGGGGATCTCCACCTTCATTGCACTGCACTTGCTTTTACATCTAGGCACCTCCTATAGGCATATTATGGAATTCCAGATGACCCTGCATTGCTGCCCTTCACTGTGTCTTGGAGGTATTTCCAGAAAAAAAAAAAAAAAAAAAAAAGACTTTAAGGATGATCTGAATGACTATAAACTGATAATAATCAAAAACCTTGTAGATCAGCATGGAAAAGCTCTTACATGGATAGTGCATGGGCTGTGTGGGGAAAGCATTTTAAAACTACTAATACTTTAAAAGGAAGCTATGAATAGCTTGAGGATGGCATAAAAGCAGACAGCGAAAAGAAGCATTGAAGACACCTTTTTTAAAATAAGGGTCAGACCTTTCTTCTTGCCATGGTAGAAGAAAGGATTTAGGAAGGTGAAATAAGGTCAGGCTACTGGATAATGCAGACTTTATGGGTAGCAAGATACCTACCAAATGAAGTGAAACAGCATGAGTATTAGAGATGTGTGGGAGGATCTGCTTACAGTAATTAAGGTCTGAGGTGATAAGCTGAGTACCAACCACCTAAAATTCATTACAGGCAGCTCAATGAAGACATCTGCTCAGGGTCCAGCTGCAACCCAAACTGATAACAAGATGTTCGGCCACTCTGAATGAGATGGAGAATAATGCAGAAAATATTTCCCCACTTATAGCAGTCAGTGATGAATTCTCCTCTGGCATACATCCATGCCTCTCCTCAAGCCCTAAAACATCTTGCAGAAAGAAATGGAGGTCAGAGAGTAAGAATGAGAATAAAAAAGTGGGGAGTGGAGGCAAATGCAGGGACTGTCACAGGAAGAGATTGAAAGAAATTATAAGTGTTAATCTCAGAAGGGAGACCGATAAGAAGGGACACAGCAAGATAAAATACCAAATATTCTAGAGAAGAAGTATTTGACATTTCTCTTTAGCTTGCTGCATAACACAGGAATAAAGGAACATTCAGTGAAATGAAGAGCTCATGTATTCAAAGGTGATCAAAGGAAATTCACATAATGTGTAATTGGACAGTGGAAGATAGCACCACAGGAAGCACTGAGGTCAAGAACTGTGCAGGATTCAAAGAAGGACTGGAGGGCTATATGGATCACAGGAATATCCAGTCAGAACAATTATGCTAAACTTTGGAAGAATTAAAAAGACAGGCTTTTGGAATTTAAACCAGCAGTTGACTACAGGAGAATTAGGTTTCTATAGGGGTAGATTACCCCACATCATTCTCTGAGGTCCATCTTTGCAAGCAGCTGAAGCTGATCCCTTTAAGGCCAGATCTACACAATTTCTACTTTCCCACTTCCACATCAGCCTCAGAGGCACCAAAAAGCTTTGTCTCACTGCAACAATGTCAGCAAATTCCAACCTGCATTTTTCACTAGTGACACAGCCATGGCACCACATGTTATAAGTCAGCATAAGGTGTTTCTGTCACAACAAAATTTCTTTTACAGTGGGGTGGCTATGACTGTGGAGCTGCAGCCATGGAGTGGCAGAGTTTCCTGCCTTCCTCACCTTACCCCAGAGTCAAGCTCAGTCTTGCCTTCTCCTTTTCACTGTCTTGCACTCCCTTCTACAGAAAGAGCAAAGCTTGATCATGACCTAAACTTAATCCACAGCAAGTAGCTCTCTGTCAGGAGACTCATGCATATCAACCTCCTGTTTCCTGACAATACACCCCTAAGAACTAACCTTTTCTAACAGAAACAGTATACTGTCTTCTCTGGGCATAGCAGTAAATGAAAGGAGGCCAGGCTTTCTGTCAAGATCCGTGTAGTTAATCTATATGCTCTAAACCATAGCTTCAGAACCTCAGGGCTAAGCAGAGCTACAGGCTCCATCCAGCTCAGTCTAGCTGCATTCGCAGCAGTTCTGTATTTGCAGCACAGCACATCAGTAAATTTATTTCAAGTGACCTCTGATGCCTACATGGCCAAACAGACTTTTTATGTAGTTCTGATAGGCTTAGGTGTCTGAAACCTAATTGTCGTTTAAATGTTTACATCCTCTTTTGCAGGTACACATGCTTCCAAATTCTCCCTCCTTCCCTATCCTTGTAAACTACCTGCTGGCCTCAAATTCAGCCTGTTGCTGGTTCACCTTATCATAAGCAGCAGTCCAACAAATGTGAGGGGAACTCACATTCATTATGGCTTGTGTCTAAAGGTTGATATTTCTATTAGTAGACAGATACAATTTTGAAACCTGCACAAATTAAACCCAAATGAAAACACACCCTGAAACACTGGGAAGGGATCCTTCTAAACAATTGTGCTATTTTTATCTGGGTCTTTACTGTCCTCCTGCTTCTTCCACAGGACTGTTCCACACGCTGTAATTGTACATCACTCACTTGACTGAGTTGTATGTTCCTGGAGCTGTATTTACCCTTAGCTAACTCAGTGAAGTCAGAAGAAAAACCTTTGTTTTTTTGTGCAGCAGCTTGTTAAGTTTCTGCTCTCTACTCAGTACTACTTCCTTAATTTTTATAATCTTGTAGTGCTGTTAGTATTGTCTGGCAATTGTACTGATCATTAATTTAAAAATCTCTTTAAGGTCTCTTTGACCCTTCGGAATGATCCCCTTTGCCTCAGAACTGAAGTCATCAAAACCATCAGAGTTTAGCTGCTTTATAATGCACCTGTCTCCAACCATAACTTTCCTGAGACAGTGACCCATGCTCCCTGCAGTATTCTGAAAGGGCCTCATAACCATCTTCCAGAGGACTGTATTGCCTCTTTCATGGTGCATTATAGCACACAGTTCCATCAGTCTGGGGTCTTGTTTGCCTTTTTTATTGCAGCTGTGCACTGAAGTGACAGTTTCTATGATTTTTCTCTTTTCCCACAGTAACCCCTTTCTCTCTCTGATAGCACACTGGATGTAATACCCATTCCCCACATTTGCTCTTTGTTCCCAGACTAATTACTTTTCATTTTCTATACCAAGCAGCATTTGCCATCTGCTGGTTCATCAACTAGATGATCCAAATCCCTTTTGAATCCGCTTGCATTGTTCCTTATCACTTCTCTGTGCTTCCAGTTTTACCATCCAACCAGCAGAGATTTCAGACACACATCTGAGGCACAGGAGCAGAGACATGGGAAGCTACAGGATCTTCTCACACCTTGGGCAGAGCATCCCATCTGGATTTGCCATTCACATAGAAAAGAAGGGTTAGCTTTGGCAAAAATTAGGTTCACATATGCTTCAAGCAGGGTGAGGTAGAGGATGGCTTCAAGCCCAGGCCCTCTGCTGGAGGACAGTGCAAGGCAATGTCTTACACGAGGGCTCCCAAAGATTGAAGGGGGCTGCTGCAGTTTTCAGAGAGCCCCTGGGGTGTGTCCACACTAAGGTACAGCACGTACTCCAGTCCCCAACTCATAACTCTCACTACTAGTACTGGAAGGAGAAGCACATGTCACACCTCCTCCTCACACTGTGTGCTGTTCCTGCATGTGTGTCTGTGTCTGCACATGTGTGCACATGGGGAAAGGGGAAAAGGGGAGAACAAGCAAACAAAATGAGACTTTGCTCATAGAGAAACCAGCACCACTATAGGCCCACAGACAAAAACACACATCTCTTCTCAGACCAACAGCACAAATCCAGCACAAAGAACTTGTTCTGAATCCCCTCAGAAAATGTCCCAGATGTGTATGCAAGAAGCAGGGGTCAGGTGGGAACACACACTTTTCCCAGCTCTGAGCACCAGATCAGTTCAGGCAGTCACTGATGCTTTTAAGTAGGGGTTATGGTCAAGCCTTATGCTGTGCTGATGCATGTACCACTTGGCATTCTCTTGGAAACTCTTTTCTATCTTAACAAATCTGACTTGCTGGTCTATTGCATTGCCTGTATTTTCTTTGTCATTTCATGAAAAAAAATTCTCTCAGATTACTCCAAGCTAGCAATCTTTTGGATTATCTTTTCCAGTCTTCCCTTGAAAGCATTGCACCTACTTGAGGCATTATCAGTTGCCTATCCAAGATACATTCAGATATGAGAAAAACTAGACAACCTGTGCATTTTCCTGTAAATTTTCTAATAATTTAGCTATAAAGAAAATGACCACAGAGTGGCCAATTCAGAAAGGTAAGATTTTGCAGTTGGTTTATGGCCCGAACTAAAAAGATGTATTTTTTCTTTAAAGTGCACAGACTTTTCTGAATGCCAAGTTCAAATAGACTGGGCTTGATTTCAGACAACATTTGCTGTTCCCACTTAAAGTGTTTTTACATGGTGATTTGAGATAGAAGAGAAAAACACAGATAAATCTTTAATAAGCTACAAATGTCAGAGGAAATAATTTGTGCTATGCCTTTCTTGAGCAGGAAAACAGCATATTCAGCCTAACTAATTTGCCCTTGACTGTAATTGTGATTGGAGATACTACATTTTAGCCCCAAAATTCCACACACAAAATCAGCTTGAGTTCTAGTTGCCCAGCATTTCTGAAAAAAACGTTTTCTATTGAGCATGGAAATATCAGCATTCACTCCATAGTACACTTATATCCTCTGTTCTTCCAGGACAGAGTAGTAGGGAAAAAAAAGAGTTTTGCCAATTCATGGCAGTATTCTGTTAATCTTTATTAATACATAAGTCAGAAGATCTAATCACAGGCATGAGCTTGAAGATTTTTTTATAGTCCCCCTCTTTGTTTCAGGTCTCTAAGAAAACTCTGAAGCTCCAAGACAAATTTCACTTAATTTTCATGTCTGAAGAGTTTGCATTCTGGGATATCAGTGACAATGAATATTTATCCTTTTTCAACAGTAAAACTCCTGCAATCTAGTTCAGGCCTGCTCCTGTACATCACAGGTGTATAATTTGTGCAGGATGCAGCCTTATAGAACTGTCTGCAATTCAGGAGTGTGATTTGAGCATCTGTAGCATTACTTGATTCACTGGAACTTTGGAAATCTCCTCTGCCACAAGAGTTAGACACAATCTGGCACATCATTCTTCACTTCTGGCAGATTTGCATCCAGTGAAAGTAAGACAGGAATCCTGCAAAAAAGGAAGGATTACGGTTTTCCCTCAATGAAAATGTGATTTTCCCTATCTCAACATCTGAAGCAATTGGAAATTCTCTCCAAGAGCATTGCAGAGGCCTCTGTCTACATGCAAGGAAACCTTATATTGATCAATCTCTTCCTCTGGTTCACTAATGTCCTCCGGTTCTTTTCCTATCTCAGCATGAGCTTTTTCTTTTCTACTGCTTTCTGCAACTAGCTCAGTTGTACCATTCATGCCATTTTATCCTTCTGACATGCTGTCCTTTTCTCTTCACATTACCATCCACATTCTGTTTGTTTATCCCTTCCTTAAGTGTTGTGGCAATTCTCTCTCTCTGAGACTCCACACTGGGCTGAGTGCCAGAGTTGGCCAGACCAACTCAAGAGGCTGCTTTCTCAGGAGCTGTCAGTGGGTTCCCCAGTAGCTTAGAACAGCCAAAGGACGTGGTCCTTATTGCCCTTAATGTTCTTTTGATGTACTCAGACTTGCACATTCACAGGAGTGTCCAGAGTTAAGTTTGAAGACATCCTCTCCATCAACAAGCTTTTGTCATTTTACACTCATCACACAGCATGCTTCCCAGGTATCCATTACATGTGATACTTGGATTTGTAGCAAAGACATTCATTTTGCCTTATCCTATTGTTCTTTTTGTCCCTTCTCCTGTATCTTTTGCAAATAAAACAGAGATGGGTTCTGATCCTATAGCCCATAACCTGACCTCATGTAAGAAGACTGTGATGCATGGCAGAAAAGTGAAAGTATATAAGAGACTGATGTTTATGAGTAAGATTCATCTTAGTTAATATCTAACATTCCAGAGCATAGACATATGAGCTAGTCACCCTAGGGTCTCTTTATATTCAGCAGAGACAGGTACATTCAAGGCTAGTTCAGCTCCAGGTATCTAAATTAGGAGAAATCAATGTAATCCTTCATTTCTGGTTCCAATTGCATCTTCTGTGTCAGCATTCACTAAATCCACCTCATCCACTTCACTTGATGTCAATGCCATTTTTCAACACTTGCATTCTTGGAGATAGCACAAGACACATCATGCGAAAATATGCCAGAGTGCAACTCTGTCTTCCAAATTAGCTCAGGATCCTTCCTGGCTATTAAGTGGATGTTTCAATAAAATCTCTGTCACTTGTTTTTCCAGATATGGCACTCACCATTATTCACATACCTCAAACCGTAAAAGACAGAACAAATGGATTGAATTTTTTCCACCACTGAAAAGTCAAGTTCTTCTATGGCTTGATAGAGAAAGAACCCCAGCAAAGACTTGCTGTCTGTGCAGAGAGAAAAGAATAGGTAAGCCAGTTTGAATGCTGCCAGTGGCATCTATTAAAACCCTGATCACAATGCAAGCAAACAAAAAAAACCAAAACCAAACACCAAACCAACCCTTGGCAGCACTGAACAGAAGTAAAATGTATGGTTTTCCATATAACTGAGATTTCACCAAATTCTGAAAAAGAACACACTAACTCCCAGTAGAAAAAGGATTGAAAAAAAAAAAAGAACTTGTAACAGAAAAACCCTTCCTCTGCCTCAGTACAAATACAGACTACACGGAATTTGCAGCAGAAAACTAACATTGCAGAGAGTAAGAACTCTCCTCCTATGCAACTTGTTAACAGGCCAACACAGGTCTGAAAATTCCTGCAGTCAACAGGGAGTAGACCATCTGTTGGGTCACTGTGAAGAGAGATCCACATTCCTGAATATGGAGAAACTGGAGAGTTAGGTGAGAGACATAGATTTAGGCTGCTTTGTATTACCGTGATCCAATACTCCTTGTTAGTGGTTTGGGGTTTTTTTCCAGTTGCCTAATAATAACTTTGTTGTTTTGCTGTGTTACAGCAAGCACCTGCTTTTGGCAAAACTCTGTAAGGATGTCCATGTCTAACACTGCAAACTCAGCTGGAAATGATGAAAAAAGTAGAGAAAGAATCACAACAATAGAAATCAAGGATTCCATCTCCACTTCTCTTTGAAGTGGAGATGCAGAATTTTTTAATAAGTGAATATTAGCCTAGAAAGACTATGAAAAGGTCAATGGCATAACATCATCCATTATGTTGTGTCTGTATATAGCTAGTATATCACTAAACAACACATTGGAGTACTGAGTCATGGTTTGAAACTCATTGAAAATGGGGCTGCAGAGGGCAACTAACTCATGTGTATTTGTTCTTCACCAAACCAATTCTGTATTGAGGGAGCTGCTGAAATGAAGATGCCAGAGCACTATCAGGATGAAGTAGAAAACTTTGCAGATGTGCAGTTTTCATCTAAAAAAAAGTTCCACTGCAGTGCCTTAAACTGTTTCAGCACAAGATTAGCCAAAATAGAATTTATTTTTATGTAGTCTTCCCAGTTCCAAGGACAGATGTATTCCTGACATTTGTCTAGGGGAGGACTCTTCATCATTCAGCTGTGACCACAGAGTGTGAAACTAAAGAGTTGCACACATCAGTAGTAGCAAGCAAGGGGAGGAGAGGACTGAGGGATTTTTAGACTCTCCAGTAAATCACAGAATCACAGAATCACAGATATTAGGGGCTGGAAGGGACCTAGAAGATCATCTAGTCCAACCCCCCTGC
>JANHGL010018576.1:0-33168 GCA_024611195.1 Ceyx melanurus
AGCACCTCCGGTGTGGGTCTGTAGAAAAGCCCCTGGAATCAAACCACCGCCGGCCTCAGCGACCGGCTGCGCGGCTACGGCCATACCCCGTATCTTTTATTAGTTTGGGTTTTTTCCCGGCCAGAACTTCTTTCAATACTTGAGTCCTCTCCCTTTCCCAACGGTTCCGTAGTCCTAAACCCAGGACATTTCCAGTTAAAGCGTTAAAAACTTCGTGTTCATTACAGGGAACAGACAAATCCATCGCCGCGCGGTCCGGGAGGAGAACACACTGCTAATTAACCACATTTCGAGCAAGTTTGACAACTTCAAACACCCCGACACCCAAAGGCAGAGCTGGGAGGTTGCGCGGAGGCATCGAGCCCCTTCTCTCTGCCTTCCATCCCACCCCAGCAGGCCCGAACCCCCCCGGCCGAGCCGCGCCTCAGACTCGCGGGTCTCTCCGCCCGCAGCATCGCCATCTCCGCCGGGGCGCGGGGCTGGGGAGGAACGTCCCGGTCCCTCATCGTGCTTCTCAGCTCGGCGGGCGGGCGGTGCTGGGATCAGCGCAGCCCCCGCTGCCCTATTGCCCCCGCTGCCGCCGCTCCGCCCGTGGCCGCCGGAGGGCGCCCCGAGCGCCCCCACCCATCGCCCCGAGGGGCCCCGCTCGCTTGGGGGGCCTGCGGGGGAGAAGCTGGAGCTGAGACGGCAACGAGCGCACCTTGGTCTGCACCCCCAGCAGCAGGGGAGGGAGGGATCCTGCCCCTCTGCTCCCAGTGCTCTGGGGAGACCCCCTTGCAGTGCTGGGTCCAGCTCTGGAGCCCTCAGCACAGCAGAGGCAGGGAGCTGTTGGAGCAGGGCCAGGGGAGTCCCAGTAATGCTGGGAGGGCTGGAACCCTTTGCCGGGAGGCCAGGCTGGGAGAGTTGGGGATGTTCAGCCTGGGGAAGAGAAGGCTCTGGGAAAAGCTTGGTGGTGTTTCAGGACTCCAGGGGGCCTGTCAGAAAGACAGAGGCAGACTTTTGAGCAAGGCCTGTTGGAACAGGACAAGGGGTGATGAGGAGACTTTTTTTATGCCAAGTGTGTTGAGACTCTGGTCCAGGTTGCCCAGAGAGCTGGTTGATGCCTCATCACTGGAAACATCCAAGGCCAGGCTGGCCGGGGCTCTGAGTAACCTGCTCTAGTTGCAGATGTCCCTGCTTGGTGCAGGGGGATTGGACTAGATGGCCTTTAATGGTCCCTTCCAACCCAAACTATTCTATGATCCTGTGATTCTATGCTAAGGGCTCTGAGGTGTCCTGCAACCTTGGCTGGCTCTGGAGACTTGTCATGAGTGGCCATACAGGGGACAGGGCCTAGGCCAGCTAAGCCTTACCTGTCACTGACCTGGCCACACAGATGCTCACAAGTGGCCACTCAGATCAGAAGCCAGGCCACAGCCCTAGGGCCCCAGAGAGAAGAAAATTTGGGACATAGCCCATGCGTTTAAAATTAAAGGTTCCACAGTGGCTTTAGCTCTGTACCCTTAGTCACATGTTCCTAAGCACTGTGGGAAGGCAGGAAAGATACAGTTCAAAGCAGAGGGACTCCACAGTGCTCAGAGGTTCCTTTACATCTTCTAGGTTTCCTCCAGCAAGGACTTCATGTGGAACTGAACTTTACAAGACTACTCACTTTGCAGCTCAGAAGTAATGATACCTTTTAAAAAAGCAGCTTTGACAGACATAAGTAATATCCTTGTGCTGCTGTGTGCACATGTGATGTTTTAAGAAACACCTGCAGGGCAAAGTGATGCTGTTTCAGCACTGCACCTTCCTTCCTAACACTTCTGCAGTGGGTTCTGAACTTCCAGGTAATGAGCAGCAATTTTTGCATACAGCTTTTGACTCGTTTGGGTTGGTTTTGTTTTGGTTTTAATTCTTTTGAAGAAAAATCAATGACCATGACATTTAATAGAAATCACAAGAAGTTTCTGTATGAAATTGCTTCTGCCCACAGCAGTTAGATATACAGAAGAGGCACAGGTGCTACAGACTTCTTTTATTCCTTTAAGGTTTCTTATCCAAACACTGACAAAACTCAGCTTCACTTAGCTTATGAGATGTGACAACACAATAGCCTGTGGCACTGTGGCTGTGGACTACTGATATTCCTGGTGTCCTGTGTTCATGGGAGCCTTAAGAAGAGAAATAATAATAATTTTAAAAATGGACAGGTCACTGAATATGTATCAAGAAGCCCAACACAAGAGTTCATGAGAAACTTCATCTTTTAAAATGAAATGCAGGCAGTTTGAACACAGGAACAAATTCACTTGTGCACTATTTCAGTGCAGTCACAGAGCAACCATAACAGCCCCTAAGGAGTTTCTGTGGTGAAATGGGGGGATCTGGCAGGTGCAGAAATGACATAACCAACTCAGTGCCACCTTCCACACCAGAGAACCTGCCATGGGCAACACACTGGGGGAGTTTTGGTAGTGAAGTGGTTCTACCAGAGGGTACTGCTCATGTCTTAGAGGAGGCTGGGTCACCTCTGAGCAGCCATTGCAGTTTTTCTAATCAGAGTGTGAGGACGAAATGGTCCCTGGTGAACCTCCCACACTCACAAGTGAAAGCCCCTTTTACACTTCAGCTGCAGTCACAGTGCTCACACTCCCTTCAAAGACCAAGTGGACCCTTCATGTGCTTCAAAGCACCAGGATAGACCAGACCAGGGACTGCCTATGAGTACAGAACCTGGCTTAGCCTACCCAGTAATCTCTTACTTCCCATCCTACAGCTGTCAGTCAAAGGAGTGACAGTTTTGGTGCCCATGAACACAGATGTCTTAGGATCCACTTTATTACCATTATCCAAACTCACACATGGTGCAAGACATCAAAAGGGCTCCTCACTGAGTATTCTCACACTAGATTCTGATCATTTTAAAGCACTCAGGCACAAAGGCTCAGAGTGTGTGAGCCATCCCTGAGTAAAAGACTGCAGAAAAATCTGCCTACAGATTACTAACACTGCTCCAGTTGAATGTTTGAAATGTCAGGCTTCCCAGCATGAACTGGCTGAGGAGCTGTGAGTAAGTGTTGTGGTCTCCTTACTAGACACATTTCTCTCATGCCAAACATGCTTACCCCAAGCTCATAATAAAGAGCACTGCTTCTAAACCCAACTGTGTTTCAGGAGGATGTTAGTGGAAACTTGTTCTGCAATTAAGCGTTTCATGCTGTAGCAGCTCTAGAGATGTTAAGCAAATGTTGTCCCCCACATGCATCCTCCCTCTTGCTAAACTTTTGCACCACTCCACTAAAATTCTGCATATACATTTTCTTTCCTGCTTTGCCAGTGGCTGGTAACAGAAACTTCTCTGAGTATGCAAGGCTTTAGTAACTTTTCCTGACCTTTATTGCTGCACTAAGTTCATACTCCAGCTTACGTTAAGAGAATTTCCTGAATGAAGTAGTGTTTGCATATGACTAATTAGGGCAAATGCACAAGCTGATGAGTCAGCAAATGGCTTGGGGAGGACAGTGGCAGGGATTCAGCAGCAGAACTCAATATGAAGGTGAGATATGCTCCTACCTGTGGCTTCAGATCTGTCTGCATGAGGGGTCAAATCCCACCGTGTGGGGCTCTGTATGTATTAGTTCTCAGCACTCAAACTCCTCCCCATCAATAATGATTGGCAAAACTTCTGCTGGGATCAGGGGCTTAATTGCCTCAGGCATCTTCCCTCCGAAGAACAATTAACATTTCTGAGTATGGACTTACCAGGTGGAGAGTGGTAAAGAAAAGCAGGGGCTCCTTCCTTTTCTCTCACCTGAGATGACAGCTCACATCAGATGGGATGTCACTGTGACAACCCACCAGCAGCACTGGCTGTCCTGGGCTTTTTGCTTTACCCAGGGACACCTGGGGAATTAATATTCATTAATTAAAAAATAAGCACAATGCTCTAACAAAGGGAACATACTTGCCTATCAATATTTGACCACAAACCCTGCTTTACCCACAGCACCCCCGTGGGAGCATTTACTTGAGAGAGAAGTGCCAGGAGATGTCTAATGCTGCACAGACCTGTGGCTCTGCTACAGAAGCTGCCAATGATCCAGTGCTCGTTGCCATGACTTAACCATGCTTAACAATGCAAGAACCTGATATCTCTAGTAGTCAACTCATTTCACAATGGGCGAGTTGAAATTTGAATCGAATTTAAGCCAAAACATTGGTAGTGAAATCCTAATATTCCTGTTTCCCAAGTATGAAATACTGTCTGAAATAGAGTACGCAATGGGAGGCAAAAATCTCTCCTTGGCAACTGTTCTTTCTTCTGATCTTTAACTTTAGTACTTCAGCTCTTCTCAGTGTGCCAAGAACTTATTTTTCTTTTTTTTTTTTGCATTTGCACAATCTGCATTTTTTAGACAATGACCATCTCTTAAAGCCTGCTTGACTCAGTACACATTTAGATATTTTGAAACACTCTCTTGACTGTGGTATCTGCACAGAGACACACACCAACATGGTTAACAAATCCTGCACTATAATAAAAGCACTTTGTTCAAATTTAGTGTAATTACATTTAGGGGAAGGATTCTCTACCCATAAAAGAAACACCTGATGAAAGCAGAAGGCAAGCAGGCACTCAGCAGGCTACACTGTACAGTTTCACCAGTTGGCTCCATCCTGCCAACCCCAGGAGACTCCCAAGCAGATATTGCCAATTGTACAGTGGTTTTCCTGATGTGGACGAAAAGCAGAAGGGGATTTTAAAATTGTCCTTACAGAAGACACAGGTTTAGTGGTTGAAGCCCTGAACAGAGACTCGGAGAGCCGAGGTTTGATTCCAGGCTTCCTGTGGAACATTACACACATCACTCAGAGAACAGATTTCAGACTTCAGCACTGCAATCTTTCACCACAGTGTTGAGCAGTGGAGTTCACTACACAGAGGGCACAGAGTTGAGCTCCCCATACAGTATACCAGGAAATGTGGGGACCTGAGCAGGAGCCTCAGAAACCAGCTGAGGAGGAAGTAACTGAGATAACCATAGGGGAAACACCGAAAAAAACGTGTGCTCCTTGGACCCATGGCCTTGCCAAAGCCAGGTCCAGTTTTTGGCTTTCAAGACATTTTTCTGTGCTCAGGATTCTCAGCTCATAACTCTACCCTGCAGCCAGGCACAGCAACAGGTCTTGGAAGGAGTAGCCAAAGTCAGGGAGGTAAAGGGCTCTCTGGGAGTCCAGAGGTGCTGGTTCAAACTGTCCTGTTCAGCTCAGACCAGCATTCATCACAGTCTTCATCAAAGTTTCATTTATTCTCTCCTTTGGGGCTTCACTTTAGCCCCTTAACTGCTATTTCCAGAGCCAGATGGTGAGATAAAGGACCTGGGTTTAAATCCTCTCAGCAAAGCAGGGCAAAGAGAGATATGGGCACCGTTCTGCTCCACTCACATTTGGAGGGCACAAGAGCGCCTGAACAGTGGGTTTGGTGTTCCCTGTCCCAGTCCTGAGTACTCTTGAGTGTGACAAGCACTGCTTTCACAGCCATGGGTCTTACTGCATAAAACAGAGACACAAACACCTCCTTTTCCTCCACACTCTACAAGCACAACTTTCTCACGAGGCCACAGTGACCAGTGCAGCACAGTCTGTCATCACACCAGTGAGCAGGCCAGCGGCTGGTTTAGCTTGTGACCAACAAAGAGTTTTTAACCTACATCTCTGAAGCCAACAAGACACTCCCAATATGCCAATCAGCCCATAACACCTCATACTTACCCAGCTAGTTTTACTTTCTTCTTTGCCCAGCTTCCCTTTTGAAGGCACTATAAACACAAGTGAAATGCTTTGGGGACACACAAGAGAAACCAAAGGAGCAGTCAGCAGATGCAGAGTGAACCGTGTGATGGTCTTTGCACAAGTTGCAGCCCAGAGCAGAGAGAAAGTGCATTTCTCAGAAAGAGACATGGTTTCAGTTTCATGGAGATTTCTGACTCTGACTCCTACAGATAGTTATGATCCCCAGGAACATTCTGAAAGATGTTGCTTTTTCCTTTTTTTTTTTTTTTTTTTGATTCTTTTCATCTCTCCAACAAGCCTTTTATTATTTTTCAGCCTGGACTGCAAGTTTCCTCACACACAGCAAGAAAGAGTCCAAACCAAATACAAATATTAAATTAAAAGGTCTTATCTTGTAATGAAAATGTAAAGGGGATTAGAATGTTTTACCCAATCCAAAAATCAAGATTGGTTTCAAATTTGGGGGTTTGTTTATGGCTTGTTTGGTTTTTTTTTTCTATTTTTGAAATTAAACCAGGCTTTATTTCCAATTACACAGTTTAAGTGTTTCTGCTTAACATTTCCCCAACTTGGATCTAGCTAAAACACAAAGGGCTGGAGGTTTTATTTGTTTGTTTGTTTTCCCACAACACATTAGAAAATGCAGCGCAAGCTTTAATGACTATGTCTGTTTGAACATGCCTTTTGGAGGACTGTAAGCATTTATGAGGGAATGAGGTAATTAATATATTACTTAGGCATGCAAAGACAAGTTGGAAGCAACTGTCTTTCTTCTCTTGATATGGCAACACAATCATTAAAACAATGGCTTCTTAAATCTTTTTTTTTTTTCCTCCCCTCTGTTCACAAACCACTCAAGCTGCTTGTTTAAGTCAAAACTTTAAAAGCTTACCATATTTTCAGGACCAGTAATTTCTCTCTTGAGCACATTGTTCTCTCCAACTTATTTGAAGTAGCAAAATGAAAATCAATATTGCAATCCCTTTAAGGAAACATTGGTACTCAAGTAAACTGAAGAGGTCTCCCTGTTCCGATTTCAGCCTCTGAAATAAATGATCCATTTCTCTACCAGACTCAGTTTTTCTACCTATTAATCTAAAAATCTCAGCCTTCACAGATGCAGAGAGAAGATGCAAGTTTAGCTGATCCAGCCAGCTGTGAGAGGTGTCAGGCACCCAAGAGTCTGGGATCCACCAGCAGATGAAGGAACAATCAGGTTGCATTGCTTCCTGCCTTGCAGAAAGCCAGGTGGTAAGTGAGGGTAGATGCCTAAACCAGTGTTTCTAAATTGCAGGGTCAAGGAACCAGTCATTGCTCTAGGCAGAAATAAGCACTTTGCCAGCTTGATAACAACAGAGCTGAGACACAGATTACAGTTCCTTTAATTTTCTTCCAGTTAATTAAATGATCAATTCCAGTATTGGCTTCCAGCCATGGCAATGCCAGCTGAAATGAGCTCCCCAGTTTATGTGAGGCTAATCAATAGGCATAATTTGCAGCAGTGACACAGGGCTTGTTTTTGAAGCCAAATATCAAAATGCAGAGGCAAAATACTGCTCTTAATCACAGCAAACTGCCTCCCCAAAATCCCACTGAAGGGGAAAATGGCACAGGTAGTTACAGCTTCAGCTTGGGTTGTGTTTTCAGTACTCTGCTTACCATAGACTTCCTGCATGACCACAGACAAAACACTTAAGTCCAGATATGCAAAGATATTCAGGCAAGAGAGATAAAAATCAGTTGGGCTTACATACATAAATAGTTTGTGGATCTGGTCCTTTGGAAGGGAGACCGAGTTCACTTATGAGTGGGATAATAAGTACTTTCCAGCAGAATTGCACCAACTCCCATCACAGAAGACAAAGGCCAAGTAAGAGATGAGGAAAGGCAGCGACTGATCAGCTCCAGGTTTTGACCACAAACCAGCATCTGAGTAGCCTGCCCTGTGTCTTCTCCTTAGTGCTCCCCACCTCGGCCACCAGCAACAGGCTGACATTTTGATAGCTTTCCACCTGTTGGTTCAAATTCTTCCTTCCCAAAGACTCTAGTTGGAGACACTGTGGAGAGTGGGGAGGATGAAGTGCAGGGCAGTGAAACAAGGAGCACAAGTGCAGGGCTGTCAGGACACTTTGGCAGGTGGGAAAATTAAACCAAAATAGAATAATAGAGGCTTTGAGTGAGCTGTGGGCACTGATGTGTTGTTAATGAAGAATTCAGCCATCCTGTCAGGTTATGGTAGGAGCAGCATTTCACAGACGAGTAAAACCCTGGGTTTGCAAGTCAAAAGATGTCAACACAGGATGGAAGGAGTTTGCCAAGGAACTGTGTAAGCAAAATTCAGAACCATAATGACAAACCTCTCTTTGCTATCTGAGATCACATGTTAAGTAATGAAACTGTTTATCAATAAGAGGCAACTCATGAGCGTGGGAAACAAAGATCTCATACGAACTGGATCTAGATAAGAATGACCACAGACCTCACCATTTTCAGAACCAAATGAAAATTTGGTTATGCTGCCAGCTTTTGCTCAGTGCAAGCCTTTAGTGCATACAGGTATTTGAGCACTCACTCAACACAGAAAGACACACACAAGCTAATCAAGCTTTCCTATTGTCTTGGAAGAAGAGAAAAAAAAAGTTCATGGATGTAATTTTCATTTGTAGACAACTGAGAAGCCCTCGGTTCATCCTGAACAAAATAGATCACCAAAAATCCCCAAACAAACAGCAAGGTCAGAAACCAGTTAAATTTTATCACTATTTCATGGCTGCTGCTTTTATTAAAAATAAAATAAAATCAAGAGGACTATAGCAATAGCATCTCTACAACTCATTTATATTACTAGAGCTGTTACTCAAAACAGAAGACAGTTCTGCCTGCAGTCTCCCTCAGGTGACAGCAAGCGTAGGCCTGAGTACTGCAGCTCATGGATTATTGATAGAACTAGGAGCTGAACATGAAACCATCTTCTCCCAAAGCAGCAGCAAAATAAATCTAATTAGTGGAGTAGAGCATGGTTTCTGGAGAAAGAAGAATCCATTCTGGGGTAGCAGGAACAGTTCTTCGGGGTTTTAAATTGATTTAAGCTTGAAAACAAACAAACAAAAAATCACCCCCTTAGGCACCAAGATCCATAGGAGACCTCATTGAGATGAACTGAGCCAGGAACTCGTGAGCCAGAGTCTCAGGAGCTGTTTGAACCGTTTGTAGTTTGTATCACTGCAGCTGATTTATGGGGCAGGAACGCAGCCTGGCTCACCCAGCACTCCCAGTCTGACATGGCCGGAGCACCCTGCCCTCACCCACCTGCCAGGAACCCCTAAGGCTCAGACAAACAGAAAAAGACCTGCAAGTGGGAGAGTTAGAGGGAAAGAAACACCTCAGTGACATCTCTGTCTCCTCTATAGCTCATCTTCCCAACTGAGCAATGCCTCACGTTGTGTCTTGGTACAGTCTGGCTTTCCCACAGGTACCTGCTGGGGTGGGGACACAGGAGAGCCCGTGCAAGGTGTCCCCAGAGCCTCAGGCTGCAGGAAAGTCTGAGACAGGCTGCTCTGCCTGTGTGGCTTCCCAGGGAAATTTGAAATGTAGAACCATATCCAGAACAACAAAATCTGACAGAAAACACCTCCTCTTCCCTCAAAATACAGACACGTAGGCTTGGCTCAACCCAAAGGTCAGCTCATTACCAGTCTATTAGCTTCAAGATCACATAGGCAGCCAGTCAGCTCCTCAGGGATACAGCCAGAGTTTCCTAATTCACATTTCTGTGTGCTAACCACCAATCTTCTTGGCAGGGATTTTCTACAGACAAAAAAGTCCCTCACATGTTTTTGCCCTCCTCAAGAAAAGACAAGTAGCTGACATCATACAACTTTTATTATTTTTCCCTGTGAAGCAAACTTGTCTTGAAAAAAACCCCAAACAACAGGCTGAAAGTTACTTAAATGAGCTGAAAACTACCCAGGAGAAATGTTTATTTTTCAAAACATAGTTATCTCATGTCCAGGAGCCCTCATTAATTTGAAAAGTTTCCACATGACCTCAGAGTTTCTGTAGCACGTGTGAGCATCCTGCAGTTTCTGCTGGATGTGGTAGTAAGAAATTGTGACTGCAGCCCCATGGCAAGAGAAATACAGTTCTATCACGGCTACAACAGCAGAACAAGTTTATTTTTTAAATTATAAAACTGCACATCTCAGTGCAAGTACTTAACTGATACATATGCATGCTCACCTGAAAAATGCTGCTAAGCAGAGGCAGCTGCTGGTCACAAGGTTATAGCCCACGTCAGACATAGGGATGCCTCTGAGGTTGGATGTGGCCAGCTTTGAAGTGCTGAGCATCAGTGAAATCAGGCCAAACTCTTGTAGGCTCAGAGGAGAGGTACAAGGAAGATATAATTTCCTGGAATTATTTAAGACAGCTGACCAGAGAAAGTCAATCATCTCATTGATTAGTATCTCTTTTTCTGTTGGTCCTCTCTAATCTCTTCTGCCTGGGCAACTCCTCCCAGACACCTCACTGCTAAATAGCAATTAAAGCATAAGCACACTCTATGTTATAAACTTGCTCACAAGCCACCCAGTGCTGTCAAGCCTGGTTGTGATAGTGGGACTCTGCCACATCTCTGCTTTCCTGTGCCAGGAATATTGATCAGTCACTCTGAAATGACATCAGAGTTCATGTTCTAACATGATTTTGACCTTTACAAAGTGACTGCAGTCTCTGTGGGGTGTGTAGTATTAAATGGGGCCAGGTTCAGGTGATTGTCCCCATTCCCTGCTCCCAGGCAGCTCCTGCCCCAGCAACTCCTTTTATCTCTACTTGGCTGGGGATTAAGTTGTCCTTTCTCTTTTCAGGTTATAGGAAACATTTGTAGTCCACTATATATGTGATGCAACTCTCCAGTTAGCACTTGCTGCAGCACCCATGTAGACACTTGATGTGCTGCCCACAGAGCCCATCAGGGCAGGGAAACCCAGAGCTTTCCCCTTCCACATTCAGCCTATCTCCAGGATACAGGGGCCAGCTGTGGAAAAGGGTGTCTCCATTTACCTGGTTGGGTGTGCACCACTTTGGAGTGGGGTTTTTGTGAAGCTGAGGCAAAGGGGTTTCGATGGGACTTCATGGTCTGCAGTGCCTGGGGTGGGAACCAGGTATAATTCCTGTAGAGCAGACTCACTTGCTGCTAAGTGGAGAGAGCAAGCAATGAGAAGGAGCTGGCTCTCTAATCCCTCCTGTACACAAACAATCTCTGCTCTCCCGAGTCACCTCTGTAACATTTTGCTGGGACAGGTCGTAAGGAGCAGTTCCCCAGGTATGAAACTGCACAATTCTCCAAAGCACATTGAATTTGACTAAGTTCACCAATGCTGCTGAGCGCATGAGCTTCCAGGCAAGCTGTTCCCTCAATTTCTTCTGCATATCAGCATGGCTGAGTGCATTTCCCCTGTGGTGACATAATGAGGAGATAAAGAGTTATTTTAAAGTCCTGGAGACTTGTGTGAGAGCAGAGTGAGGCTCTCCTCGCTTCTTTACACATCATGTTGGAAAGGCAAAGAACTGAGTCTGAGAAGAGGGAGGCTTTTCCTGGAGCATCCTGCTGAGCTGTCCTTGGAGGTCTTCAGGCTCCTAAACCACACTGGGGACAGGTGAGCCACCACATGAGGTGGCCAGAGAGCACAGGGGTGGTAAACACATGACTCAGGCATAAAGTGGTTTCAGCAGAGGGATGGTAATGCACAGGCAATAAAATGGGACCGACCAGAACAACATTTCCTGCTAACCACATACCAGACTCGCTCAGCTTTCCAAGGAGAAGTCACCAGGGAGAGAAAGGAGAAACTTACTGAGGAGCCACGGCTCAGTTCGTGCCAAAATGTTACTCTAGATGTAAAAGCTGAGAAACTCCCATCACAACCCAGGGGGGTCTGTGAACACATGAGAGCTGCAGCAGGCAGTAAAAAATAAGTGAGGCAGAAAGGGGGGCAGCCCTGGAGAGATCCAGGTGACAGCCCAGAGCCTGGCAGAGGCCTGGGCAGGGCTGGGGAAAGCTCTGCCAGTCCTACACAGAACCCGAGTGTGAGTCAGAGCTTTCCCAGGTGGGAAAGCTGTTTTTCCTTGTTTTTCCTCTCTAGAAGAGAGACTTTGAGTCAGGGCAGGTATGTGGGGCTGCCCGCTGTGCCCCGCTGGCTTTGGAGCAGTGCTGCCATCAGGAAAGCTGGCCATGCGTGCTGCTTTCATAAACGCTTTCTGCAAGCAGCCTTTCAATGGCATCTTTTGCCTCTGGAGGATGTGACGTGTGGTAACAGTCTGTCTGCAGAAACACTTGCCCGTCTGTCTATAGAAATAGGCCAAACAGGGAATTTTCTCCTCATGAATGAGGAGAAAACACACACACATACACACAAAAAAAAGGTGGTTTTTTTTTTTAACTTAAAAACTCACATGCTTTCTCAGAGTGCAGACACAGTGCTGTCAGACACTGGGGGAGAGTTTTTCTCTCCATCACACACATGATCTGCTGCCAGGCTGCCATACAGTAGCTGCTCTGAGTGCTTCTGTTTATGCTCATGGAATATATTTTATGCTTCCCAACGCCTGGATTTACTGAAGTCCAGCACTTATGGAAAGCCACCGGATATTAAAAAAAAAAAGGCACTAGGATTAAAACCGTACAATGTTAATAGCAGCAGTGATTTTTAAAAGAGTTAACATACAGTGAAAATATGCCTGACCACATTTCACAGCTGTTTAAAAGATGAATGGCATTTTGTAGCAAAATATGTTTCTCTGTGACAGGTGGGGAAGGAACATCTGGGGCAGAGGGACTCAATGGCATAAATTTGTCATCCTGTGTATTTTGGAACATAATTTATTTGTGTTCATTGAAATGACAGCTTTTCTGGTCATTTCTTCCTTTCCCAGCAAAGAAGCCTTAATCTCCTTACTGGAAATTGTACTATTTATGCGGAAAATCCTGCCTCTGAGATTGCTTGAGATCACGAGTTATGTAACCTAAACAGATGGAGCTGGAACTGGTTTGGTTGTTGTTTTTGTTTTGTTTTTGGGTTTGTGTTGTGTTTGTGTTTTTGGTTTTTTTTAATGTCAATTCATATTATAATCCCAACAGGCTGCAATCATTTATCAGCTCATTTGTGGCACACAAAAAAATAGACAGAGGATTTAAAATAATGCATTTAATATACACTTACATAGGAACACTTATACCAGTGACAAGACTGTCACTAAATACCAATAACAGTAATAATGCTTATTAAGGACTCTCCTCATTCTTATGAGCAGGACTCTGTGTGATACACATAATAATATGTACATGATATTATGACCATCACCCTGCAAAGACGTGTATGGTGGTGTTTACACGTTGGATAGATGTGGTTATGTGCAGCACTGGTATGAAGTTAAATCTGAGAGTACCTGGGAGATCAAACCGGTGAATAAGCGGGAAGGAGGAGGAGAGCTGGAGAGAAGCAGGCCAGGGCAGGAACTGATGTGAAGAACCAGATTACTGCTGCCCTGTTCAACTCTTGAGCAATATGAAGTCCTGTAATGATGAATCATCCACCCAGCTCCCAGCTGATCACGTGCAGACACTGTAGAAGCCAATATGTAGCATACAGTAACTACTTTTAAAGTTCACATTAGCTTAATAGTCCTCTTGCTAACATGATTAGGCAGATAAAATCCTAAAAGGCTCAATTATACTTGCAGAGATTTTATCCTTTCTTGTTACTAATGTGGCTGTTCTCATTTCACTTTAAGCTAAAGTGAATCAAGACCATAGGAAAAAGAGGATGGAAAGGGATGGGAGGGAAAGGTGGCAAGCTAAGGTTATTCCAAAATCAGATTAAAATAAATGGAACATCTATGTGTTATTAAAATTTGAGAGGGCTCGATCAGATTAATCTGAGAGGAAGAAGAGAAAGAAAGAATAATTTGAACCCAAATCTAATTTACTGAAGTTCAACCAAGGCTTAAAAAAAAAAAAAAAAAAAAAAAAGCCAACAAGTTTAAATATAGCCTTATTCTTACCACATTATACCTTTTATTTCATTCTGTGGGAATTCCCATGTGACACACTTGCATATTTGGGCCCAAACTGTGATCTAAGGCTCAATCCACAGCAAGGAGCTTTGCTGGAGGAGGGCTTTCGAGAAAACCCCAGGAAGCCAAAGCAGAGCTCCTGGTATGACACAGGATTTTCAGCAAAAGCAAAAGAAAACCAGAGGCACGCTGCAGCTGCCAAGGCTGAGCTCAGGGGTCTGTGCACAGAGTTTGACCCCCGAGGACCTGGCTGTGTGTTGTGTTTTATGGTGTCATTGCACAACCACCACTGCATCCAACATGCTGCCTTCTTATGCTGGGGTGTAAGTGGCTGGAATGGGCTCTGGTCCAGGGAACATAAAGGAGACCCCAGGATCTGATCTGTGTCCAGCTCTCTCTGCTACCTTTCCACATGTCCATGGTAGCAATTTTTCTTCTTGTTTTAGGGCCTCTGTGGTGCTTGCCCACTGTGCTGTCATTCCCAAGGGTGTGTCAGGGTGGGATGCTGTGAGCTCACCTCCATGCTGCACCCGAGGCTGATGGCAACAGCCCAAGCCCCATTGCAAGACAAGAAAATTAGATTTTGATTCCATCTTTCATATTTCTAGAACATGAACAGTTCATCTGGCAAATGCTTTTGAGGGGCCAGCCTAGCAAATTGAACCTGAGAGCTGCTTGCAGATATGAGCTGCCCCATCAGCCATTTTCAGGTCTCACCATCACCAACACATCTTCCACTAAGAATATTTCTAAGCAGGACAGTAAACACCAAGTCAGCATTCAAATCCAGATGCAGCTATGGCCTCTAAATTCCATCATCCCCTCAAAGTTCAGGTTTTTTCCTCTCAAACTAAAGACTTCAGAAAGAACAAGAGATTTTAATAAGGTTGTTGCAAAGATGGTCTGACAGTAGAAGCAATGCAGCATTTCAAAGTACAGCCCCAGTTTTGTCCAGGGACTTGCCATTCCTTATACACAGTGCTATGCAACACCTTGACCCCCTTCCTTCTGGATTGAGGGCTTTACCTGTTTGGTACTACTACTATGAGAAAAATGATAAATGGATTTTTAATTCATTCTGGATCTTGGCCAGTGATTAATTTAGTAAGGAGAGCTTTTATTATCCAGAATGTCAAAGATCCCATGGTTTGGTTTTGGTTTTGTTTGTTTTTCCCAAGGCAAGAAAAAAGCTTCTGCTCCTGCTTGTAAATATATTTAAATATTTAACCGAGTAGGATTTTGCTCAGGCTTATGAAGTGTGCTTTCTTTAGAATAGCTTTTCCCTGGATGATGTAATTTACTTGACTGGGTATTTTCTACTCTTGCACAACTGTGTTAGTTGATCTAAGCAGATTAATCTAAGCACCAACCTGGCACTTGCTTTGCCAAACAGTTATTCAGTGCCCTACAGAAAAGGATTGTTATTTTAGGGCGGCAAAAGGATCACTTCTCTGTGCCCGAGATGACTTTCAGAAGGGTGTTAGTCTGTTTGTGTGTAAATAGGTCTAAAAGCCCCGAGGACTGATGGGCTGGACGAGCCAGATACCGTATTAGCAGTTATGTAACAGAAGCAGCACTAAGAGGAGAAAAAAAAATGCTCTTTTCCCCCATTGTTACAGTGACAGTCCAAAGTCAGATGATTTTAAAGGGAGCATGCACAGCACCAGATATCCTTCCTACATCTTCAGCCCCACGGAGCTCTTGGTATGACAGTCTGGGTATGTTAGGAGGCGAGGGGGTGGAAGAGGGGGAGGAGAAATAAGGAGGTTTCTTTTCAGTTGAAATGATTCTCAGACAGGGTGATAGACTGATAGCTATCAGGAAACATTTTGTCTAAACCTAAAGCACAGGCTGAGGGAAGCAGATTCAAGTCATCTCCGTAACAGGCTAAAATGCTGCAACATCGCCCGGTCATTCTGCCCTTAAGGGGGAGATAATTACAGCTGTGCTGTCTGAATGAGGGAATTTTTGGTTCACTGATCAAAAATTTATTATAAATCCACTTGAAATGAAAATCTGACTCCTTGTTTTGTTAGGGTTTGGGGGAAGTTGACATTTTCCCTTATTTAACTCAAAATTCTTCATGTAATTCAGGCAATATTAATAAAAAAACCTCTTTTTCATTAGGACTACGGAGACTTTAGGGGGGAAAACCCCATCATTAATACTTCTGCTATTGTAAAAGTGCTTCCTAAATTCAACTCAAGTACTTGATCACCCCAAAGCTGCAGGCTCCTGTGGTGAAATTTCTTCCTGGGTTTCTAGTGATGTCTGAATTAATATTCAATTCCTCACTATTTCTGCCTATGAAGGACATAGATTTGGAACATCCAATCACATCTCCCTCTTGTGGCTACTTCCCAGGACTAAAACAACCTGCTATTTACTCAGCATTCTATAGGATTATATAGGTTGCTTCTTCTGTTAGCACTTTGCTGTCTGGCCTTAAGCCTTGCTGATGACAGTATGTGGGTGTTTAGAGGCTACACTACCAGCTCTTGCCTTGTGCTTCCCAAGATGACACCAATAGCACCTCTGGGCCTGGGGACACCAATATCAAACTGGAGGGTCCTGCCAACCCCGTGCCAAACAACTCATCCTTTAGACAAGCCAAGAAAGATGTTAGCAAAGAAAACTCTATCTGCAGGATAGACAGCTGAGAGAATCACCATCTAGACAATCCTGATGAAACATGGGCTTTATAACAAGTTTTGCCCTCCATAGCTCTTGCAGAGATTTCCTCCTAAATTACAGCATTTTGCTGTTCCCCACTTGGGTTTTACAAATAGCTGCTTTTATAACTACATTTATCCTCCTGCTAACGTTTTCACAGAAAATGATATTTCATTTTGATGAGAAAGCTTTTGAGCAGAAGCCAAATCCCTCCAGGCAAAGCAGATTTTGTTTTCCTACAGTTTAATCAGTAGGAAATTAAGAGGCCAATATTGTGCCACCACAGACATGGAAGCGAACAACCGCCTTCTCCAAATGAATTTTTCCTCTCCCTCACTCCCCGGGACATAACCAGGAGTCAAAAGTCACACTGTCTAACATAAATCAGATGGTCTCAATCCTCAGGCCATGTAAATCAGCATCGCTCCATCGGGAGCAGATTTACAGCCTTCATCCATGGGCAAGTACACAATATCCATCACAGAGCAGTCCGTGATCAGCCAACTTCTCCACTTTGTTAGAAAGGTCGATTTTATCTTTTAAGAAGAAATTGAGGATATAATATAAATTCCTGTGTCCTCATCTTAAGAGGAAGGCAGTTCCTAAGTGGCTTCTGGCAGCTCGTCAGACAGTATGAAAAGCCACTGAAATTATATATATATATATACATATATATATTTGTTTGGGGTTTTTTTCCATGCTGTCTGAAAGGGTAAAGGCTGGTTGATCCAAATGAAGATGCTTCTAGGCAAACATTAATGTGACACTGTTTACAAGAGGTGACTCAGCCACAGAAATATTTGCCTTTTATCACACATTTCAAACTGTATAAAGCTAGTTTAGAGGGCTTCAGTCTGCTTATTCCACAGTGGACAGCTCAAATTCTCCAATCAAAAGATGTTCATTCATCTCACAGGTTTTAGCTCATTTTGAGCTGTATAGACTAAATGCTTACTAAGGGGTATTTTATACAGGAAATACAATACCTGTGCTGCTTTATAAAGGGCCCAGCATCATTATCTGGGTTACAGCTTTCCAGCACATGCCTGAAAGGTGATGAAGGACCTGCCAATCCTGCAAAGTTTTGTCCCATAAAGTCTCATTTTTACAGCACAAGACTTATTATACATCCAACACCCCATCCTCAGGAGCTTATGCTGGTCAGTATAGAGGAACACTTCCAGCCACTGGTGTCTGTGGCCATGGGGCTTTAGCACTTGGAATTGTACATGGGGTCATCTGAGGCTAAGAGCAACTGAGGCCACATTAGCTCAGGCTCCTCCTGCCCTCTTCTAATCAGGATCAAACTGAAACTTATTTCAGTGCTGACCTTGGCCCTCCTACTTCAGACCAGGATGGGGAGGATTTCTCACCTGCTTCACTGGGCTTTTAAGGGAAGATCTCTGCAAACTCCAGCTTTCTATCTGGAGCGTGTTCATGTTTGAGCAGGTTCAGAGCAGCCTGGAGATGCCCACACTGGCCAGGCACAGAGCAGATGAGAATAAACCCTGTTGAGATGAAGGGGCCAGGCCGTGGCTCTAAGCAAACCCAGCTGAGCTGCTTCTACTACAAACGAGTCAGCCCCTGCTGCCAGCAGTGCCCTGTGCAGCACCCAGAGGCCGTGGCAGTGCTGACCAGCACATTCAATCAGGAAGGAGCATCTTCCAGCTCTACCTTGGCACTAAGTGGCTTTCCTGGCAAGGCAACTGCTAATAGCTGGTCATAGCAGAGGAAAGAGGAGGGTGGCTCAGCATGGAAAGCCCTGTCACCTTTCTCCAGGTTTTCCTGTCTCAAGTGTCAGCACTTCATCATATCACTGCCAGAAACTAAGGGCTCCTTAATTAGCCTCTGATCTCAGGCAATTCCTGGGCTGGCTGCTAGATGGGTCTAGGTGATACCACAGGCTTCATTTTGTCAGATAGAAAAAGTTTTCCTGTAAACCAAAGTAAACCCATGTGTTGGCCTGACCACCAGGTGGGCTGAGGGGTGGTGAGAAGGGGTGGCCATGTCAGATAGGATTTGTTTGTCCAATGTCCTGATAGGAAGCAAAAGGTTCTAAACAAGCTGGATTTCAGAAGGTCTCACCTCTGAAGTGCTTCTCCACTCCTGACTCCTGCAGTCCTGTGCCACAGCTGGTGGGAGGAGGATGGGAACTGTTGCTTGGAGAAAAGTCTCTCAGCATCTGAAACAGCCATTCCGTGTTCTGCCCACCATATCCTGCCATGTAGCTCGTGGCCAGCATGGCTGGGGGTTTTCTTTTTTTTTTTCTCAACCTGAATTCTCACAAAAGTATTTTTTTTGCAGGACCTCCCCTGTCATGAGCTGTGCCATGGGTGCCACCCCTGCAGCAGCTCTACCTCACCCCCCCAACCTGCACCAGAGCTTCTGACCACAGCACTGGGGGAAGCAAGGCTTGAGAAAAGACCTTTCATCCATTTCATGCTAATAGCAGAGACTGAGTTAAAGCTTTTAATCACTTGCTGTAATTATTGTTAAATTAGGTAGTTAACTCAGCTATTTACTCAGCTGAGAAACCTGATTTTCAGCTGGGACACCCAGCTGCTTGCCCCCATGTTTGGACCAAACCCAAGTTACAATTCCCAGTGTAGAAGGGGATCCAAAACCAGAGGCTCAGGGACTTTGCTGTTCCCCTCCTCAGGGGTGTACCCCCCCATTCCTTATTCAACACCTTCTCCCCATCTGTTGCTCACATCTCCATAGGGATGCCTCCCAGTGCTGGTTGATCCTGCCTGTAGCACGACTCCCACCTCCTCCCCCTCCAGCCCCCAGCACACCTCCCTCCCACCCATCCAAAATCCTTCTGCAGGCATGAATATGTATCATGCAGCTTGGGGTTTTCTTTATGCACAGGGGTGTCCCTGAATATACATCTGTGTCTGCTGTTAGGCATAAAAAAGCAGTTCTATAGAACATCCATACATGCATGTGAATAGAGTCATATATTACAGGGAAATATTTCTTTCACAAATGTCCAGAAAAGAACGATCTGGGACTACCTGTTGCTGATTTTTCTCATCTTTACTCCCAAGTGGACAGGGGAGGCTTTCACGGGCAATAACAACTGGAAATAGATTTCTGAAGAAATTTAAATTAAGATTATTTTCCTCTGCTTAGGCAGGCATTTGACAGTGTAATTCTTAAATATCCTTTGTTGCTATTAAATGTAATACCCGTGAAGGATTACATATCTGCTTCATTGCAAGTCTGGCAGGATTAGGAGACTAGAGTCTGTTTAGTGTTTTTAAAACATCAAACACTAACAAAGCCGTAAGCAAGAAACCTTTTCCAAGAACTGCAAAATGCCAAGGGTCTGAGGAATTGCACCGTGCCAGGAAATCTGATGGCAAGGCCTTTGAGGAGTTCCATGTTTCAGCTGCAGAAGCATGTGGTGACCGTGTCGCAGCGGCTGTAGAAATCCTCTCTGCACCCAAATACCCCTAATTCTGCTCCCTGGCAGGGTAAAACCACTGGCTTCAACCCAGGCAGCCAGCTCTGCTCTCACCATGTCTCTGCAGGGTGAAGAATTCCAGGATTTGGGATTTCAGTAGCATTTGCAAATATTCACATTGCAGTAATTGTTCTTGGTGATGTCCCTCTGTCCCAGACAGGTGTGTAATGAAGTTGGTTCCCCTAGTCCTGAAATGGTGAATTTGTGGAGGAAGGTTAACTCCTCGTTAGAGCAGGAGGTGCAGCCCAAGATGGGATGAGCCAGGCTGGCTCAGACCCTCCTGGCATGGCAAGGAGATTGGCACAAGGTCCTTTGAGGGATCTGTCTCTTTAAGAGAATCCTCAGCTTCTTAAAAGAGGCAGAAAGCCAATATTGTTTGCTCTAATTAATGGCCTTTTCAGCTCAGGCACCAGCCTTAGGCAAATTCATCCCAAAAAATCCCCTGGAATAAACACCCCCACTTTGATGACAGCGTATGGGGTGACTTGCCTTGCGTTACAGTAAATTGGCATGTGGGAAGGGCAAACCAGCCTCACCTCTTCCCTGCTCCCTCTAGAAAGCTCCTGGAAAGCTTCTTCACAGGCAGGGGATCCTCCACTCTCCAGATTCATGGTGCCCTGCCAGCTGGAGCCGGTCACTGCCAGTCTCTGAAGGGCCCATAAGCACCACTAGAGGTACAATGCAGGAGCAGGGAGGCAAGGTGTTGATTCAGCCCCTATTAGGGTGACTCTGGCATCTATAAGGATGAACTTTGCTCTGGATGTTTCCAGATATAAGAGTTTGGCCCTGGAACCCATAGAAAAAAATGCTTGAGCTACAAAAATGGTTTGGGTTTTTTTTGTTGTTTATGTTAATGTTATTGTTATGTTTTCATTTTTACAGATAGCAAGTGTTTGCCCCCAGGGAAGGGTCCATGTGTGATAGGAAGGTTGCAGGTGCTGGAGGAACCTTTGCAGACAGAGCTGGTCTGCAGAAGGTGAATGATAGTGAAGCAGCACCTCCTGACAAGTACCAGATGCACACGGAGAGGATTTGCCCATCTCTGGCAAGATACTGTGGCCAGGAATGCCCAGAAAGCCTGTTTTCTGCTACAAAGGGGAAAGAAGACTTTAGAAAGCAAAGGTTACTCTTAAGAGTTGCCTTAAAAACTCCAGCAGCAGATTTAAATGTGATCTCCAATTACTTCACCTACACAGCTTAGCTCAAATTCCTCGTAACTGTTTCCTTTACATCAAAGACACAGAAACTTGAAATAAAAATAATAATCAAAGCAGCAAACAAATCATGAAGTAAAAAGGGCTTCTTAAAGCTGTGATCAAGTCAGGTCTCTTTTCATTTGCCTAAGGAGAGCCCAAAGACAGAGCCTTGCAGTTGCTTACTAAAAAGATGGGGTCACACGGGAAGGCTCTTGGCTAAATCCTCCACCCCAAAACCCACAGCTAGGCTCAGGCAAGCCTAGTTTAAAGCTGTGCTTCCAGACCCTGCTGCTTGCACTGAAAAAGAGCTAAGGGCATGGGAAAAACTCTGGCCAGCCCTGGAGGCAGCCAGGCAGAGTGTTTGCCAGGGGCTGGGAAAGGGGTCAGACACCTCACCAGGGGCTGCCATGGGCTGAACCTCATTCACAGTTACCCAGCCCTAATTAGCCTGATAGGAAACAGGGTTTTTCATGAACAGAGTCCAAGATGGGAGGGTATCACCGTGTCACAGCTTCAGTGATACTGGTCTGAATTATCATCTCAAAATGAGATAGCAGCATCAATCAAGAATAAATATTTCCATCCTTGGCTTAGATTTGCTGTCATCTGAGGCTGATGTGAGTGTGGGACGACCTACGAGCTCCCAATATGGGGTGCAGCAGCTTTTCACAAATGGCCTGCTGGGAAGTGGATCTCTGAGCTACACTTGGAATTTGTGGTTAATTCATCATCCAGCCTGCAATAGTAAATGCTGCACAGTGTATATACACCCAGCACAAGACTGATTGCTCTGGCAGCGACCACTACACTCCTGGGAAGTTTCCTTTGCATTAAGTGCTTTTGACACTAATGTCAGTGCCTAAGCAAACACATTAGGATGACTAAAACACCCGGGCTGCTAGGAATGACAGAGCACACATGCTGGAAATGCAGCAGCAGGCCCAGAGCAAGAGAAAAGCAACGTGCTTTTGTTTTTCAGGCTGGCCCTTGGTCTCTCCTGCTTCTGTACAGTGGTAAGTTGGCTTTGGTAAAGTGCCTGTGGGAGAGCTGATAATGCTCTGCGATACTTCATAGTTATTTATGAAGCAGACCTAAATATTCTGCATTAAAAAGATGAGTGTTTGGATTATGCTCATGTGAAGAGTAATTGGAGTTGATTGTGCTCTTACAGATATGGGAAGTAAACCCCCAGCCTGCACTCGATAGAATTACAGTGTTGTAAGGACAGCTGAAGTGAGAAGAAATTCAGGTTTGTTACCCATGCTGCTTGGTGCTGCTGCACAGCACTAGAGCTTTTGTTGCACAGATCTGCAGCCCAGATATTCCCATTTGGAAGAACTTTAGATTCAGGGGATTATAAAGGATGTGTGGGAGTATTAGGCAGTTCTCCATGCTGAAGATGAAAAAGACTCTCACAGAAAAACTTAATGGCCTTTGAAACAAGAATAAAGCACACGGGATATTTTTAGAAGCCAGCCTGCACTTGCCAACACCTGCATCTGCCGATGGCAGAGGCTCCCGAGTGTTGACACCCAGCACCTCTTGTTGCCACACTGCTTTAAACAAGATTATCTGCTGCGGCCAGAAGAAAAAGGAGAGTGTGAAATAAATGTGCTTGGCTGAAGCAGGGAGCATGCCCTGACTAAAGCATCCCTGAAAAATTACCTCTGAAAAACTTTAAGGACCTTTGTTCCCCTTCTGCAAGCTGAGAACCTGTCTGTGCTTTGAAGATGCCACCCTGGAGAATGCATGGTGGGAATATCCATCCCATAGTACACAAGAAGGACTGACATGAGATTTGCCTGGTGAGCCTTTGACAGCTCTCTCCTTTGCCCATCTCTTCTCTTGGTTAAGGACATAGCATCTCCAACTAGGTCATCTGTTTTGGATTTCTTTCTGGAAAGCCAAATGGTGGCTGCCACCCAAAGACACTGGCACTTGTCAGTTATGGAAATGCTGAAGCGATGAGAGTTAACATTTCTTTGGAACTCACACTTCAAAGCAGCTTAAAAATACAGAGTGGTTCAGCATTGTGCATGTTTACCTACCTCTCCAAAGAATGGTTAGCAGGCTGATAAGTGGGAGGTTATAATTACCTTGTGTGTTTTTCCTTTCACCCCATTTGCCATTAGTTTCTTTGAAAATAGATAGACACACACTGGAATGAAGCATTTCCCATGAAAGACTACCAGTGCCAGACTGGGTAAGTTCATAGGAAATTACTTGTTATTACTTGTTTGGGTTTTGATATTAAAAATTTGTAGTGTCTGAATTTTCCAGCAAGAGAAACTTAATCTTATTGTATAAGAATTATCCCAGGCCAGTAATAACATTTCTGAAGGAATCAGTCATGGAAAACATGTTTCTCAGAACTATTCTCAGGACAAGAAATTTCCAAGGAAAATCTAAAACTCAAAAGAAAAAGGAAAATTGAAACCAAGAGCTGGAACTGCTGTGCAAGAGTGGTACGTGGGAATTTAACCCATTGCTGCTGTTACTAAGAGGGTTCTCCTCCTTCACCAGGATGGATAACTATTGTGCTTTAGATCACAAAGGGCCACCTCACATGGGAATAACAACAGCAAAACTATCACTTTATAGGAGCTGTGTCATAGAAATCCACACCCCACTATCCATGACACCTTGGTCTTGGTGTGAAAGTCCAAGGTGGTCTCCTCTTTGAGTGGTGTGGTCTCCTCAAGGGGTGTTTTCTCCTCTCAAAGCAGGGCTTTGCAGGAGAAATTACCTCTCCATTCCAGTGCCTCTGCTCTGGCCAGGTGAGCATAGGTGGTGCTGCCAGTGGGCCTGTGCTCTCCCGAAAGCAAATAGGACATGTCATCAGCTTAGCCCTTAGAGGTGCTCTGGTTATAGGGGTACAGCTGGGTATCTCCCCCAAAATCCAGCCCCTGTGCAGGCTGTCTGGCCAGCTGCTCTCTGCTGCAGAGGGCACGAAGCTGGGCTCCTGTGCCCAGGACCTCCCCTTGCTTGCTAAGCATAGCTGCAGGGACAGGCTCTATTCCTACCCAGGGCCATACATGGAAAATATATTTTGCTGACAGCTTCATATCTGTCAATTCTCCTATTAAAAGAGGAGACATGAGTTTTGTCTCTGCTAAGGCTTGTATGTGCAGTAAAAGCTCTTCTATCAACAGAGGCACCAAGGAAATGAGCTGGATGAAAAACGACTACACTCTACAAGATGCTATCTACCATCTCAGTCTGTTGGATTATCGCCTGCTTGTGCTGACGGGGTTCAGCTGGAGCAGGGTCTGGGACTGGCATCAGGGGAGAAAGGAGCCATACCCACCCTTCAGCCCTCTTCTGGGTCCACCTTTGCATCTGCTGTCTTGATGTGCTTGGTACTCACTGGACTCCTGTCCATGGAGTGAAGACTTCCCTCCTCTCCATCAGGGCATCCTCACTCTGCACCCCAAAGATTCAGAGAAAGTTTGTATAACGGCTACACAGGGAGGAGAAGAAGGGGAGAGAAGGTATTTTAGTTCTACCAAGGACTGTAAGGAGCGTCATCAACTTGATAACTGCTATTCACTAATAGCAGTAATGATTTGTTTGGGAAACAGAGTAATTTGGAGCCAGTCTGACACAGATCTTTCTTCTCCCCTATATTTACTGTTAGTGCTCAGAGTCTTTCCCTGGGATCTAAGGGCATGTGGCAGAGCTGAGCACTGCAATAAGCATGGTAGTCTTGGATTACTCACTTACCCAGCCAGCGGGGAGGATCTTTGTAACAGGAGGCCAAGGGCAATTCCAATCTTATTCTGAAAAGCCGCATTTCATTCAGGCATCCTTTGAGGATCAGAGTTTCTCCATCATCTGAAGCTATTGCCTTAATCTAAATTGTTGGTTCAATGGCTTTCCATGAATTTAGCACTTAAAGGGATTAGAGCAAAAGAGCTCTAATTTTCCTTCTGACCTTTTAACATCATCAAATGAAAGTTGGGACATCAGCAAAGGGATTTTAAGTCAATAATTGTTTTGTAGTGACTGTATGTGAGCCAAATGCTGCCCCTGCCCTAATCCTTACTCCCTGCATGGAGTAGTGTCAACTCCTCTAGTCTTCCAAGTTTGGCTTTACAATGGCCTCGGCAATGGGACAGAACTTGCAAACAAGGCAAGAGAGCAGTGATCCAAATAAAAAAAAAATAAATAAACCAGAGACAAGGCTGCTCTGCTTGAGCCCCAGCAAGTTCTCTAAATGGGTTGTTGCTGAAATCCTGACCTTGTTTGCTCTTGGGCTGCCTGAGTTGCTGCCTACCCCGTAGCCAAGATAATTAATTATTGTATTGATGTGTCAAGCAACTGCCATGAAATCATAAAACACGCAGAAAGCTGTCAGCATCCCATAAAACTTAAGGTGGAGACATGGAACCAACACGTAGGGATCTACAATGCAGGTGTCTCAAGCTAGCACAGCCATAATCTCAGGTTGTGTTGCCTAAAAGGGGTAGATCAGGTACCTCGTTCAGTTCTGTTCTGCCCCAGTCAGAAGT
The DNA here is from genome assembly GCA_024611195.1 of Ceyx melanurus. NCBI lineage: Eukaryota > Metazoa > Chordata > Aves > Coraciiformes > Alcedinidae > Ceyx > Ceyx melanurus. The sequence goes on from JANHGL010018576.1 coordinate 25,698, forward strand.
TCATGGACTTACAAGGGCATAAAATATGTGCAAGTGAAGGGAGAGTAATCAAAGAGGCCAGATCCTTATTCATTTGATGTTTCATCTCTTACACAAGGTAAGAAGGACTGTGGAGTCTGCTCTTTGCTGACAGGTTTAGTTACAGTGTTGAGCTGTAGGTTTAGATTTCCCTTCAGCCTGCAGAGCTCTCCTTTGTATCCTCCTTGGTCCTGTGTTGGCTCCTGTCACTGTCACCTCAGTTGCAGTGACAGTGCTGGTGTTAGACTGTTCTAGAGGTGTGGTTCATGCTCACGGAGAGGATGGAGGGGAAAGCCAAGCAATTGTGCAAGCCTTTAGTGGTTGCAAGAAACAGCAAGGCTGGAAGGAGAGCTGGAAGGAGGCATAACCTGTGGCAAAAGCCTCTCATCACCATCCCCTCGAAGGAGAAGGTCCATGAACCACCTGGGCGGCAGGCAGCAGTCCTGGGGCACGTAGGGTCAGGGTAGATGGCTCATTCCACAGTGGGTTGGTCTATGGGGCTGGAATGAGGACACAGTTCCACGGGCAACATTTCTTTGCAGCAGGCTGCACGAAGGCAGCTCCTTTCTGCTTTTGCAGGTCTTTTCACATAGACGCTGCCTTCTGGGGAGAGCACTGCACTGTCTCTTGCAACATCTCTGCATTTTCTAGCACAATGAGGCCCTGTCATGAGCCTTCATTTACTCCAGTACCAGAGGACAGGGGAACCGCAAACAAGAACTGTAGTGTTGCAACACCATTGTGCTCTTACAAGGCGTCTCAGATAAAAATAAACTGCTGGGATAGACTTGCAGCCTAAACAAGCTTCAGACTTTCTCCTACCAAATGCTGAAAAGAGCATTAACTCAGAGCACAAACAGCTTCAAATACTCCTGCTCCTCTGTCCCAGGCAAGTAGCGTGGAGCACCTGGGATTTCTACAGGAGCTCTTCAGTTTCAAGATTTTTTTCTCCTGCTCTCATCACTTCAGGGTGAACATGTAGCCCCCGGGAGGGTAAATCCCTGTATGGGGGCGGGAACAACCCTCACCTATGCCTTGAGTTCAAGTGACCCGTGAGCTCTGGTTCTTGGCTCAACTCTTCATGTTTTGCAGCAATACACAAGTTTTGCAGAGCTTTACAGGGAGCAGGGGAACCACCCTTGCGGAAAACCGACCACAGGCAGACAAAAGGCAGCAACAAAGCCCAGCGAGCTCTTTTGTCTGAGCTGGGACTGCTCCATCTCCAGCTTTTGCTGGGACTGGCAGCACTGGAAAGCCAGGCTGCTTTTCTCAGCTGATCTTGGTTTAGTCTTACCAGGTTATCTGAAGTTCAGCTCTCCCCTGCTGCCCCTGTGTGAGCCAAATGCAGTGCAGTACCTGCCCTGAACCGCAGCTGCTCCGGGCCGCCCGCAGCACACTGACCTGTTGCTTGTGAAGAGCCCTGCTGGGCAGGCTCCTGTCAGCTTCTCACCTCTTAAACTGAGATGGAGAAAATATGGCCCATGATGCTCCTGACACCCAGTGTGCAGCAGACTCAGTCCCACTGTAGCAGCAGTTTCCCATGTAACAGAGACAACAGCTCCCAGATTCGAGGCCACGCCATATGTCTCATCTATACAAGATTCCCCCACATACAATTTAGTGTTTTCTGTGACACAGCCAAGGAGGCTGGAAACAGAAAACTCTTTTTCCCTCCCACTCCCATAAACACAGAAGTGGGACTCAGCTTTGCAAGACCCACCAGGTTCCCACAAAGCTGCCACTGGCTCAGTGGGAAGCCTACGATCCACCTTTGCTACTTCCTCAGCCCTGCCACCCTACAGAGCTGTACAGGACACCAGGATGCAGTATGGAAAGCTTCTGGATTTCACCAGTCTAAAACTGGTTGGGGGACAGCCCATACCCCATGTCAACCCCACACACACTGTGGCAGCAGAGACATCCCAGTGCTCTTTGCTGGGCCCAGAGATCCATGGCAGTGTCACCAAAAGGAGCCATCCCTTTATTGCTCATTCTGTCTGCTTTGTGTCAAAATCATAGCCACACTCAGGTGCTCAACCCCCAGTATCACTGAGCCACAGTCAGGAAGTAATCTCCCACCTTTTATCCTCCTGCTGTGCCTTTTGGTCTTTCAAAAGGACTTGGACCAAACATGGGGACAGAATGCTGGCAAGCAGACATAAGAGCAGGCTGCAGGTCTGAAAAGTTATACATTGTACCCAGTTTCTGGAGAGGCTTTGAGTCAGAGATGTCAAAACACTTCCAAATTAAAGCAAATGTATCTTTGATGCTCTCTCAACCAAGGGTTAAAGTTTTAGCTTGGCTCAGTACAGCACCTTACTGGGATGGACACCACGGAGTGATGGTAAAGGGGTTTTGGTGCACAGTCTCTTTGCTGCAGGGCTGTGGAGCTGCAGGTGGGATTATTTGCAGCTTTGCCAAATCAGTTCACCACCAGAATCCCTTTCAGGGTTGCCTGGCAGGCAGTGGCACTGGTCTGGGGAGCATGGGGGACAAAGGATGGGGCCAAACTGCCTCCAAATGATGTCCCACTCAAATCACAGTCAGAGGAGGCACAGGCAAGAACTGAGCCAACATTAACCAAATGAAAAAAGTGTTTTGAGTGTTTGAGTGTTTTGAGCCCAGCAAACAGTGATCAAGGGATGAGCTTCAGCTCCTTGTAACAAACCATTTCAGCTTCAGCCCCAAGAAAATGTTTGCTCTCACATAAACTACTGAAAAACCCAAAAAAAAAAAAAGGGGCAAGTCCATCTGGGACCATCATACTTTGAGTCTCATTTCTTCAAGTTATTATCAGATAGAATGAGAATATTAAAAGAAATACCTCAGTCCTTGGGAGACTTGGGAACGAAACTGGTGTCCTGGCTGGGTCAGACCCCAGGAAAGGCAGAGCAGTGATGGTGAGCAACCATCTGCTTGCACGTGGCTGATGAGCTGCAGCCAGCACACCATCCAGAGCAGGAGACTATAAAGCCTCTCACAGCTGATGAGGCCTTTTGCTCACTTTCATTTGCTGATTGCAAGGCTAGGAAGGAGGGAAGCAGACAGTACAATTAAAGCAGCTGAAGGTTGTTGTCAGAGATGCAAAGCACAGATGCAGTTTCCCAACCTCCCGGCTGGCCTGTTACACTCAGGACCTCCGGAGACAGACTGAAAACCACTGACTGGCTGTGCTGGGCACCATCGAGTTCTTGGTCTCTACAAGATAACAGAGGCCAGGATGTGCCCTTTGCAACCATCCTGGAAGAAAACAAAGCAATTGCTGGAGCTGATGCAGGGGCTGCAGCTACAGCCCCCTGCCCTGGGCTGAGTTGTGTTGCTAGAGAGGGGCCAATGCCCACAGAGTGCTAATTTGGACTAACAGGAGTTTGTCCCTGTGTGTCTGAAGCCTCTGTACCAAATCCCTCACTGCTGGCTGCAGATGTAGCAGCAGAGCTCTGACACTGAGGGATGAAGCAGGGACCTGGGATGGGCCAAAGCTCCTTCAGTGCTGGGAAGAGCATTTGGCTCTGGTTTGAGCAGAGATCAGCACCTCCCAGACTGCCTCCAGAAACACCACAGTATTGCAAACACTCCTTGGGGTTTGGTAGTTTTTCCATCAGCAAACAGCTCTGTCTGACTCTTCCCTGTTTCTGTGTAAATGCTTAAAATTCTCCTGAAATGGCCTTTTAAAATTTTCCATTTTTAATACAATGCAGAGGGGGAAAGAAAAGAGAAAAAAAAAAAAAAAAAGCTATGTGCAGCCAAGATGGACAATATTGGCTGGTTAAAGAATTTATGCTGCATCATTGTTATATTTGGCTCTTCCTAATGTCAATACTTACCACACTTTTAAGGCTGCATTAAAAAGATAAAATAGGAACCAGACAAGGCCAGATCAGGCCAAACTTTGGTACCACTGAATTGGTTGAATATACAAAGCAGCCACTTTAAAGTCCAGAATCAATATTTTCACATCAGAGTGCTGCACAAAACACAAACCAGAGAAACAGGGGAGATTTTGACAGGATTTTCTTTGGAAAGTCCTGGCTGGGCCCAGGCAGCTGTGGAGGCTGGGCTGGCGAGGAGTCAAGGCTGCAGGAAGCCTTTACAGGAGCTTTGTGCAGGGAAACATCCAAGTGTTTTACAGCTCTGCAGCTGTACAGGCCAAAGTGGAATTTGCTGGGCTACAACTATTTTCCACTGGATCTACTGGGAGCTGTAGCTGCTACTCTGTGCAATAAATTTGGTCCTGTGGCGACTTAAATTTCCTCCCATGAAGAAAAATGTTTCCCCGCTAGTTTATGTGTCCTAAAATATACAGAGAAGGGGGAAGTCCTGTCAGACAACGCAGAGCAGATAATAACCCCATCTCCTGCACCCCACGTTATCCTCCCGGATTACTGTGCTGCCGAATAAATGGTGCTGCAGGGATGATAAGTTGTGATGCTGCTGCTTGAAGAGTAAATTACTGCTTTGTGAGCAAAAGCAGCAAGGTTCGTTTGTCAGATATAACTTGTTTCTGTTAGGAAGGAAAAGCTCAAGCTGAGAAGCTTCCCTCTACAAAAGCAAAATTTGTAAAGTAATTGATGCCAACGAGTTATTATTTTCCTGATCAAAGTTCATTTAAGATGAGTAGAGATTCTCTCTGAATACAACATGTATATGCACATGAATACCATGTCTCAAGCACTCCCTAGCTCCAGGAGATGGGAAGGTGGGGCAGCAGTAATTTGGATTCATCCAGATGAAAGCCAGCACAACACACAGACAGATGACTTCTGAGTAGAAAAAAAAAGGAAAATCCAAATTAAAATTTAAAAAAAAAGCCTCAAACAGAAGAAAAGCCCTGAGATGTGACAGGGGTGCTCAGTGCTCTTCAAATGTATTCTCCTCCTAGCAGCCTCCTAGGGCAATGGCTGCACCCACCCACCATCCCTGAGGGCAGCTGGAAACTTGCTGGGAAGTTTAGTTGGGTCAGGTCCATGTCTGAAATTTGAGCACATTCCTGTCAGGATGGCCTAGGAGCCTCCTGAGACCCTCCCCCCCTGGAGGGTGGCCATGATTCACCCTCTCTCCCATTCCTCTCACCCTGCAGAGGGGAGCAAAACTAGACACTGGGCATCTGCATGTCCATTGTGTTTGGGCAAATTCTGGAGCTTCTAGGATACTCACCCTTCACACCTCAGTCACATTTTACTATCAGAGTGTGCTGAGGGGCATCCAAGGTGCTGCAGAGGGCAGAAATGTCGCAGGACAGATTTAACTGGAAAAAAACATACATGTTCTGCAGCCTCTCACCCATCTGCACCCACCTTGGGCAACTCAAGTTGCTCGGTTTGTCTTATTCCTGTTCCAAAATGGTGGAGATTGATTTGCTAGTCCAAACTGGCAGGGGTGTTGGAGAGGCCAGGCTGACTCAGTGGGTGCAGAGGACTGTGACTCACTCCAGAGGGTGGATTGCTCCTGAGCCCTTGCTGCCTCGCTGCCTGCCCAGGACGATGCAGAGGTGGTGGTCCATGGTGGGCAGTGCTCAGTCTGCTGCCAGCCTCCCAACTGGCAAGGCAAGGGGCATTTGAACTGATAACCTGGATCTACAAACCAGGAATGAGAAGGAGAGGAGCCCATGGGAGCAGCAATGCCAACATGCAGGGTGGGTAGGCAAGAGCCAGAAACATGCTGGGTGCTGCAGTGAAATTCCCATGTGATGGTGAGGTAGAGGCCTTAGTCAGCTCTAACAGGAGCCTAGAGGAAGGCGTTGAGAATGTCAAGCCTGCCTGGATAACAGGGCTAGGGTGGAAACCCCCATGGTTTACAAACAGAGCTCGTAAACGCCCAGCAGGTCAGGAGATGAGCCACAGTGTGACGGGAAGGGGGAAATGGAGGTAGTAAAAAGTAGTAAAAAGCTCTGATAAGAAAAGCCTTGTAATCAGAACAAATATTGAATGACTCAGGAGCAGCTCTCAAGGAAGGAATAAAGTGTACTCCTGGCAATGTTTGCCTTGCTGGCGGCGACAGTGCAACAGCCTCGGGCAAAGCGAAGCAGAGTGGGGGTGGCTCACCCCATGGCTGAGGCACCCACTCAGCTTCTGAAACTTGGACCACAAAAAAACTGGCCTCTGGGCTTTCTTCAGCTGAAAAGGTGACTTCTCCTGTGGCAAGTATGGGTCTCCATCCTGCAGGGATGGGAGCACGCTCAGCACTGGCTGCCAGGCACCGCCCCATCATGGCCAGGACAAACAGACAGGTGCCTGGCTGTGTGTCCTGGTAGACAAATACTGCTGGCAACTCACGTTACCTCACCGGGGGATGTTGCAACAAATGCAGTCCACTACTAGCCAAGCCTTGGAACAGGGCCAAATGGCCAAGGAGCAGCTGAATGTCCCCACAGCCTGTGGTATTTGCTGACAAGGGGCAGGTTTGCCTCCAGCCTTTACTTCCTAGCACCAGGCTGCAGTCCCCGTGATGCTTACAGTACCTTGGCTCTGGCTCCATGGCCGGGTTGGTGCCTGGAATGGCTCTCGCCTTTTATTTCACCCAGATCCCCACAGCAGGTAGTTAGGAGAGGGTTTGCTTGCTCTCTTCACTGGAAAGAGTCAGGCAATGCTCCACACAGGGCTTTGCTGGGCTCAGGCTTTTCAAAACCCGATGGTGCTTGAGGTCATGGGTGAGCTCTCCGTTGTCCTCACAAGGAGCACAAGCTTGCAGCCCAGACTACACACCCCCTGCAGAAATTCAGACCTCTTGAATGAGACCTAGAGATGCAATGGAAGAAAGAGAAGAGGAACAAACCACAACCCCAGCACCTCCCAAAACCATGACCCAAAGTTTACTTCTGAAAAATCCAGGCTCTCACCCCATTTAAAACACAAAGGTGCTTCCTGTTGGCTCCACCCTCTTGCTCACATTACAGCCATTGTTTCACAATACCCATCTGGCAAAGAAATCTTCATCTTTCCTGGCAGAGATAGGTGTCAGTTGGGAGTCTCTGATGTGTAGGACCCCCACAACCTCAGTCTCTTTCTGTTGGGTATCACAGTTGGCTTGTGGCTTAGAGGAGGGCTGGTGGGATATCTGTGGTACCTGTGGAAAACCAGTGAAGTTTATAGGGAAAAACAGTTGCAAAAAAATGGTGGTGGATCTTATGGATCCCCACACCATGACACCCTGGAGATTAAGGAGACTCCTTGATTGCACAAGTCTTTCCATGCTCCCTGCACCCTTCTTAGCCACTGTGCCAGTGTGGGCGGCTGGCAGAGCCCAGTTGGTGGGGCTGAGCTGTGCGTGCACAGAGCTGACAGCTACTCTGCTGGAGCAACTCGGGGAAGGGTGGGTATAACTCCCTGTGCTGAGTGTGCCTGCCTCCTTTCATGGGAGAAGGTGAGCATCTCCAAGATGGTGCTGAGTGAGAGCAGCACCCACCCCCCCCCCCCCCACCCGGCCCCCCCTCCCCCCAAACGGGCCCTCAAACCCC